>JAUZSX010033580.1:0-38119 GCA_034780655.1 Idiosepius hallami
AAGGCATAATGAGAATTAAAATAATATATTAGGGGAAGGATATATATATATATATATATATATAATATATATAATCAAAAACAAATACAACTACACAAACATATATAATCACACATACATATGTAATGAAGATGAAAGTAAAAATTTGTGAATATAATAGAATGTAGATGAGATTGAAAATCTCTGAAAAAAATCCAAAAAGCATATCAGTTAAAATCTTTTGAATATAATACAAGAAGATGAGAGTAGATATTTAAATAAATAATGATATTCATCTAAACTCATCTCATTAATTTCAGACAGGCAATATTTAATGTGAATCTAACAATAAGATAAGAGTAAATACTTAAATAACTTTAATAGAAAAAAAAACTAGTATTTTTGTTTGTTTTTTTTGTTTTAATTACTTTACCATTTTGACCTTTGATATCTAATTCCAATCCAGTACTTCCCCTAAATGTGATGTTTCCGAGCAAGAGAATGGCAGCCAATATTCTTGTCACATCTTCAAAGGACACATCACAAGCAACTAGGCAAGCCTGAAAACAAACGCATTTTAATCTTGATCTTAGAATTTTTATTAGGACACAAATTTCAACTAGAGTACAGAAGATTTCTTGAATATCACTTTTAGTTTTGGAATCTTAAGAAACAACAACAATAAAGATGAGGACAACAGTCCATAAAGAATGAATACACAGATTACGAAGCCTTGTCTCAAAAGATTCCAAAATGAAAATAATAACTATAAAGATGAGGACAACAGTCCACAAATAAATAGAAGATTTCTTGTTTCAAATCAAGCATTAGACTTTAAATGTCTCCAGAGGCTATCACACAAACCAATGCAATTTTTAATAACAGCATTTCTAGATTAATGATTTAAGTTAAGTGTTTGGGTGTCTTGTTCTTGTCAATCTTAAACAATATAACCTTCTTATGATGAAAATCTCAATTATTGATAGCTTTTTCATGCAATGTTTCTTAAATTCAAATTGAGCATGTTTTAATATAGTATAACTATTTTATAAGGTTTCTCTCGGTTTTAAAAGTATGCAATTACTAGTGCAAGGGAAGTAAATCTTGCTTTTCTATCAAACCATGTTAAAAAACGCAAAATAAATCATAGAATATGTAAACAAATTTTGTTGCTTTATAATCTGGTATTTATTCTTTTTATCATTTTTATCATCAAAATTTTAAGATAAGAAATATTTTAGAAAAAAATAATAGCAATCACCCTCCATTTTTCAAATCGCTCTTTAAGGACCTCAGGTGAGGCAGGTGGGTTTCCCGTAGATAAATAATAAAACTCTTTGGCATTAGTGAAAGTATCAAGGTAGAGATTACCTAAGAGAAAAAGAAAAAGAGAATTAATTATCCATATTGTCAACACTGATAGTAGACATTTTTGAAAAATAGCCAATTTCATAAAATTTGATTATTCAAGTTTGATTTAGAAAAAAAAAACAATATTCAATTAAATCTAAAAGAAAAACAAAAGTCCAGGATCGAATTTTATATTGAAACAAAATGTTGTTGATGATACAAAATTATTTTCAAGAATTCTATTAGAAAAATACTATCTGAATTTATTTGATTTGAGCAAAAAATAACAATCAAAACTCATCAAAGTTTGATTAACACTTGTAATAGAGAATAATCTAAATAATACAACCCAGAAATATTAATAAACATTATTTATGTAACAATAAAGATGAGAACAATAGATTGATTATTCTAAATAATACAACTAAGCCTCATCTCATAAATTTCCACAAATAAAGAAACATAGTGTGTATAACAATACAAATGAGAAAAGCCTAAATAATCTAAATAAGGCTCATCTCAGAAATTCACATAAATTAAGAAATATTATTTATATAACAATAAAGATGAGAACAATAGTTTTAATATCCTAAATAATATGTACTAGCAAGTCTCATCTCAAAAATTTACAGAAATGTTGTGTGTAAAATTATATACTATTATATTTACTTGGTCAAGCACTAATCCAAGTTAGGCACAAGGCCATTTTATGTGCTCTATATACTTGTGCTTTTTGCATTCACTGAGATGAGTTGATCTCTCGAATTAACGAGCACCGTCTGCCAAGGCAGCAAAAGGTGAATGTAATGGTTTTGACTGGGATTTGAACTCGCATACTATTATTCCAGAATCAAAACTTTTACCAATGCTCCACTCTTGTGGCCCTGTATAAACTATATACTATTGATATTTATTTATATTATGATAATTATGGTAATAAAAATATTAATAATGAAAATAGTACTAATTATCAGGGTTTCAACAAAAAAGTTCTAATTAAAATTGTCTACATAATAAAAATGGTAAGTTTTTAATAATTTATATAAAACTAATAATCAAGCCTTACCTCAGAAATTTACATGACAGAATAATAAGGATGAGAATAAAGGTCTAAATAATATATATCATCAAGCCTTATCTAAAAAACCAGACAAAAAGTAATTAAAGCCTTTTCTTATTATATCTTTATGCTTGAAGTTGAGATGACAAGAATGTTTAGGTTATCCCTTTAGTATTACATATTATTGCGCTTTTATTTTCTGAAGAATTACAAGATGTAGGGTCTCATACAACCACGACAATCTGATTTTTTCATTATAATAGACAAATGTTGCTGTTTTTCTTATATTCTATAGCAAAAAGAATTTCAAATATTCCTGGTTAATTACTCACTTCTTTCTTTGTCCGTTAAGGCTGCTAACATTTCATAAAAGATGTGATAGTTATTCACGTTCTTTTTCACCTCAGTCAGCCGTGCCTGAAACGAATAAAATGCTTTAAATAACTAAATTCCCTTCGATTCATTAACCATTACACCCAGTGGTGCGCTCGGCAGCAACAAAATCCCTCCACTTCTGCCTATCCTGAGCCATCCCAGTCAGCTTGCACCATGAAAGCCACATATCCTCTCTCTCTCCTTTCACTGTTCTTCTCTAGGTCTTTTTTAATCTTCCGCTCCGCCTTTTGCCATCTGGGGTCCAATTTTAATGATGGTTTGAGGGCCTTCCCAAAGGACATGTCTATTCCATCTCCATCGCCTTTCCTAATTATTATCCTCAAGACTGAGAAAATTCATTTGGAGAATAAAATATTGTAAGGTAGCATATTCCATTGCATTTCCGGCAACGAAGGAGGAGCAGCGGTAAAAACTTGGACTTAAGGGGACATAAAATTGGGGGTAATTCTCTATATCCCCACCCTCGGGTGCCAATATGCCTAGACACCTATGAGGACAATAGCCACATCTTAGCACATAATTGCTGCCTCAAGACAAGTCTCCAGCATCACACTTCTCCCGTGAGTCCTCAAGTGACTTTGAAGACCAGCAGCTGATCTACAGGGTCGATGACAAACATGGCATATACAAGTGAAACTGAATTTCAACACGCAAGGTTATAAAATGAGGCATACAGATTCTGTTTCTGTATGAAGTCACCAATGGTTTTTTATTCCTGATGCTTTGATAAACGTACCAGCACATAAGAATTGTTTTTTTTTTTGTTTTTTTTCCTTTTTTCTAATTTACAAAGAATATCAAATTAATTATAAGAAAAGCTAGGAGTTTCATACTTACATGATCAATGTAAATACAATTGATTTTGGTTTTGTAGATTGCAAAGTCACGAATGTAGTTCTGTATATACAAACCCTGAAAATAAAAAAATTAAAAAAAAGATTTGTAAAATAACCCAAAAATTTTTTAGGAAACAGAAAAGAAAAGGGAAAAGCAGTCAATTTTATTGTTTATTTATTTTTAAAAGTAGTAGGTTTGAAGAAATACAGCAGAAATACACATGCATATGTATATATATATATATACACACACATATATACGTAGATGTGTATGTATGTATATATATATATATATTCATGTTTGTATATATGTGTGTGTGTGTGTGTGTTTGTGAACATATATATGTATGTGTGGGTGGGTGTGTGTATATATATATTCATATGTTTGTATAAATGTGTGTGCTTATGCGTGCATATAAATATATATATATATATATGTTTGTTTGTATACATGTGTGTGTTTATGCATGTATATAAATATATGTTCGTATATATATATAGCTGTGTGTGTGTGTGTGTGTGTGTACAGATTGCAAAATATATTTTATGCAAATATATTTTATTTTATTTATATTTATTTATTTATTTATATATATATATATATATATGTATATACAGAGAGAGAAGAAATTAGCCAATGAATATTAACAAACTTCATCAAATTAGAAAACTATTAAGGAAGACAAATTTGAACTAAAATTGTAACTTACCACTCTACTGCTGTTTTGGTTTTCGGAAGTCGAGACTGTAATAAGTGACTGGAGCACAAGAAGAGCAGCAGATACTTTCGAGAAGCAACTGGTAGTATCTAGTCCACGATTGGTTTGGGAGAATAAATAGTACAAAGCGTGACTAGCATTATAACTTTTACCACTACCACTTTCACCACTGTACGGAAAAAAAAGGTTAAATGAAAAAAATGATAAATTATCTTAACTTCTATTGTAATAATGTTATTAAACCTACTGATCAAAAAATATTGTCATCGAGTGTAGTCCTAAAGCAGCTTTCAGTAAGTGTCGTTAGTTTCTGGGCAAATATAAAAAGGAGAGTGGGACAGTTTTGTAGAGAGAGGTGGAATGAACTCACGCACAGACGAGTTCCATTTATATATAGATTTAGATAGATATCTAAAAAAAAATAGTTGGATATAGAAACTATAATATCTTAAGGTATTGTTGTAATTTATCAGGGCTCTGCATTTGTGAGTGATTTTCCAAGAGGCAACTAAAAATTTTTAAAATACACTTATCTTTTGACAAATATTTTTTTTTAACTATCTTTCAAATACTGAATAAAAAAATGTCTTTCCAACCATTTTTTTTATTATTTTAGCAAAGCAAAGTCAAATTATTTAAACAATAAAAAGGATAGAAATAGAATATACTCTAGTTTTTACCAAGGCTGTTTAAAAAAATCTCTAAAAAAATTTAACAAATTTTTATGCACAAGAAAAAGTAGTTCAAATTGAAATGGATTATACCTTCTTAAACTGTAACTAAATTTTAAATTATTGGTTCATTATAACATTAGAGTGAAAAAAGCAACAAACACTTACGGGATAAGTCATCAAGCAACAGTAATTCACTGGTTAGGAATATCAATCAGAGTCCGTAAATCAAAGGTTAGGGACATCAAGCAGAGTTCGTAAATCAAAGTCCTTACACACACGTGGTCGTAATTCTCTGGTCGCAACACACACAAAAACCCACAGTAGTTCTTCCCCATATGCAGGTCTGCAATGCTCTGACAAATCCCCCCTTTTTATAATGTGTGATATGCAAATTAAGCACACTCGAACAAGATTTTCCAATACAGATTCGAGACCAAAAACTTAAAAAGCCTTTGGCAGCCATCTTGGCATTTCTTTATTTTTTCTTTCAGCCTGGCACCGAGACAGATCCTTGCCCATTTGCGAGGTAGGTCCTCTCGATGTTCACCACAGAGTGAAATAACATTTCATGGGTTTAGCTAGTAACTTTTCTATTTGGCTAATGAAATAATATTTGGCTAATAAATGAAAATATTTAGTTGTCAAAGATCAGCTCAAGGTAAATTTGTTCATAAAGTCAAGCCGTATGTTGAACAAGTAATCAAGAAAGACTAAAAAAGACTAAATCTAAATGACTTACTTGAAGAGAATTGTCTGAGAGTGTTTGGTATCAAAGAGTTCCTGTAAAACTTCTCTGACTTTATGCTTCAAGAACTTAGAATGATTCTCATCTTGGTCTGTGTCAAAAGGCAATTTGAACGGATTAGAATAAGGATTTAGAATGATTAATGATGGCCCAATCCAGGTCTGAAAAGAGAGAAAATTACAACTGGATTTAAAACTTTAATCACAGAAGATCTTATTCAAAGTTCACTACAAATTAAATACAATAATGGAGAGGTCAACTTCAAGCAGTGGATAGGCAGTCAGATTTTGAAACCATAAGACGCAAGTTCAAATCCCAGTCATTAAATTGCATTTATAATTTGACCAATACCCTAGGGAAAAAGTATGATTCCCCACATTTTCTCCAGATATGGATTGAATAGCGCACATTGTGTTATTCAAAAAACTATGTGTGAACAAAAAAAAGAACATTTCTCAAAAATGATTGTTGTTTTTTTTTTTTTAAATCCTACTAGCATCAAGTGTACAGGCTAATAATTGTCTTTTTTTTATTAACAATACAGCTTATGTGGAGATTTAGGTTTTATTACTTTCAACTATCCACACTTATTAGTGTTTGGGCCACCAGGGTGGAGCATTGATAAAAGTTTGGACTCTGGAATCATAATATGCAAGTTCAAATCCAAGTCAAAACCATTACATGCACCTTTAGCTAGCTGGGGCAGATGGGGCCCGTTAACTTGGAAGAGCAACTCATCAACACTGAATGCAAAAAGCCCAGGTATATAGAGCATATAAAAATTGCCTTGTGCCTAACTTGGGTTGGTGCTCGACCAAGTAGATATAGTACCCACACTTATTAGACCAGAAATATTTTTGACAAAAGAAAAAGAAAAAGATGCTCACTTCTAGATGTCCTCTAATGAACTTCAGATCAAGACAACGGATAATACACTCCATAGAGATTGGATATTGGAGGTGAATGATATCAGATAGAGGCCTATCATTGCAGCCAATATTTACTTGCTCCTCAGATTGTTTCTCTATAAAAGAAAAATAAACAGAAAAACAATAAGATACCTAATCTAATGACAAAGCCATAAATTTAAGAAGTTACAACATTCAGAAATTAATTCAATAGTGTTTAGTATGGATTTCAGAACTTGTTGAACTTGTAAGGATCAATATTTTTGCATTTTAGATTTAGACAACTATAATCTTCATTGTTTTATTTATCCTCTACTGATTTAATATTACTAATCAATATGAGATTATTTGGATCTTTATCTCTTTATTCGTTCTCTACTAATCTAATATTACTAACTAGCAGAGATTGCCCGCCCTTCTTCATGGGTCCTATTTGACCACTTAGCAGCTATATTTTTTAGTGAAAATCAAATCAAATTTATTCTACAAGTCTGAATACACCACATATAAAATTCCAAGTCTCTAGGCCCAAAATTGGCAAATTTGTTTGGAGATCTGTAGTCAGGAAACTTTTGAACTATTCTTTTAATAGTAGACTGTAAGAGTGTATTAACTTTTGTTTAAATTGGACCATTCCTTCTAGAAGCTGTTTTTTTTTTTCGATTACCCATACTTATTAGACGTATTCCACCTATCTAAGAACAGTAGCAGCAACTGTGGTGGTCATAGTAGCAGTGGTAGTGATGGTAATAAGTAAATCCAGTAAAGCAGTAGTAATTTCACTAGTCTGGTCTCTAGTCTGCAGTTGTAGAGAACAGAAAAAATCTGTTAAGTCAAAAGTTCCTCAAATAGAAGAGTTATGCTTCTTTCTGCTCTGTGTAAATTTACCCTGTGTGTTTAATGGAACAGTCCAATGTCTGCACTTATACCCAAGTAGTCATTTGACCAAAAAATAACTCAACACTTACCTTCTTCCTTTCTGTTGTTATTTAATTTCCAATCTTTCTTGTCCATTTTTGTATTTAATTCATTTCTAGCAGCAAAATCAACAAAGCCAAAAAAATGTTTGCTTAATATTTGATTACATTTTCTGGAGGGAAAAAGAAAAATTACAACAAATGTTTAAAGTTTATGCGGCAGTTTGAAATAATGAAGAATTTATCAAAACCTAATTACTATTCTCTAAAACAAGGACATTCACCATGGATGAATTTCTGCAAAGGTATATATAAATAATAATCTGCAGAGTAAGATTGCTTATATTTATACATAGAGTGCTCAATATCAGTGATAGAGCATGTATAAGAGCATGTTAGGCATAGACACAAAGTCAACGGCCTTTGGTGACTGTCCGAAATTAGCACACCGATCAGTGCCAAAACCCAGGGTTATAGCCAAAATATACACTTACATATGTATAAATATATATATAAGAGAAGAAATGGAAAATAAAATTCTGACGATGTATGATACAAATAATTTAGAGAAAACAAAATTAAGATTATTCAAAATTTATAAGATTCCAGACTTCATGTTTAAAAATGAGTGTGTGTACATATGTATATATGTACATGCATGTTTATGTGTTGAGTTAATATGTTTACATTTTTCTTATCAATTTCATTCTTACCATATGGTTTCTGATATTATATTTTATCTTCTGTTTATAGTTTTTTATTTTCTTTAATTAGAAAACTATATTTCTTCATTTCATTTACTTTTATTTTTTAACTAAAAGTAGAATATTTCCATTTAGTATGATTCTGAAATCATGTCACAAGATTTACATTGACAGTAATAGACTAATAGATGCATTTTTTATATCTTTCAATGTTCTCTTATTGAAACCTATATTTCTTGATACAGTAACATGTCCATACTAACACCTTATGAATGCAATAAAATGGATAATAGGAAGTATGCTTTGACGTAGGTAATCAAAACACATCGACATAAATATTCTTGTTTTTGTTTGTTTTTATGTATATACATACGTGTGTGTGTGTGCGCGGCATATTTTATTTTTTTAAATTTTGATTTTTTAAAAAACATTTCTGATTCATTTTTTTCTTTTTGAATTATAAGAAATCTTGTTGTTTGTGGGATCAAGTGTGTTGAAATAATTCCTCCCAGGGAATTCTTTTAAATGAAATATATATAACTCATCTAAGTAAAAGACAACACAGATAACAAAAAGTCTGGAAATGTAATAAGCATGTAAAACTGGCTTTGAAAGTAACTTGATTTGGTTCTCTACCATATAATATATATATATATATATACATATATATATACAAAAATTTGAATTTAAAATTACAGGGAAAGTCCACTTGGGACAGTGGGCAGGCAGTCAAACTATGCGAGTTCAAATCCCAGCCATTCCGTTTGCATTCATAATTAGACTAAAACTCTTGAGAAAAGTATTAATTACTAAATTCCCTCCAGCTATGGATTAAATAGTGTCTATTGTGTTATTGAAAAAACTAAAAGTGGACAAACAAAAAAACTTTTATGAAAAATGATTTTTTTAATATTAAATTACTCAAAAAGGTTGATATATGGCGTAAAACAAAAGAAACAAACAAAAATTACTTCTTTTAGTATTGTAGAAAAATTTTTTTTCATAAATCATTGTCAGTGGTTTTTGAAAAAATGTTGAGTTTTAAGTGTCAAATAGAAATACATTCATTCATTTTATGACAAAAATCTGTTAATTTCAATATTTTTCATAAAGTTAGTATCAAGTTAATTTGATGTCAAATTTTATTATCATTTAAAATTATCCTATTTTCTTAGCAATTCAATAAAAATAATGATTTTTAGGTGAAAACAAATTAGGTTCCCAAACTGTTGAAGAAATGAACCAGATTTCAAATATGGCCGATTTAAACTGGATTTTAGCTACAAAGAAAACTAAAGCCAAGCAAAAATAGTTTTAAAGAAAAAAAATAAAATAAGTGATTAAAAAAGAAAATATAAAAAACACATTCCAATGAAGATAATCCTATAACAAAAGATTTCTTTAAAGAAAAAAATTCTTAATAATGCACTTAAATTATCCAATCAGAATGCTTTTATTAATAGCAGTAGCATTTACAACTTTTTTTTTCAGCAAAGTAATTTCACTAATAAAAGAAGCAACACTTTAGTCAAAACTAATAAAGTAAAAGTGCATTTAAATAATTCAGTTAATATATACAGACTTATCAGCTGAACGTCGTTTATACTAATTTTCTAATCTTCTATGTCTCCATATTTGAAACAGTACACAATACACATAACTGTGGAGAAGGCTATCATTAATTTTATGAGCTCTCTCTCCATATGCATACTCTATTTACAAAATTCATTAAGCAAGAAGATGATAAAATTCTTCAATTTTAATTAAATCACTTATGATACAATCAATGTAAAGAAAATGGTTTCACAATTAAAACTCTTTTTTCTACAAATGATTTTACTCAGGATTAGATAACAAATTGTTATCTAATCCTGAGTAAAGTTATTTGTAACATCAAGAAGGGTTGATATGCCAACAACAAATTTAACCAAAACCATCTAATAAATCTCCAAGCATATCTAAAAGAGATGTATAATTGATTTGAAAAAATAGAATAAAATAAAAAGATAATTCGTTCAAAAAATAAATTACTTAAGTAATTAAAAAAAAACTAATACATACAAAATTTGTTGCTTTTTATTCTGAAATATTTTTTTTCATTTCCAAGTAAACACACAATTTACTTTCAAATCGATTTTGAATGCCTCTTTACGAGGATCGATCAAAAAGTGATGACTCTTATTTATTTGGTCCTCCCGAATAGATCAGAAGAGAAAGCAAAATTGCGTTGCTCGTCTGCAATGAAAATGACCTGAAAGAAAGCCTTATCTTCTCTGTTTATGAGACTCTAAGAAACCAAAACGGAACTCTCAACTCCAGTCTCTCAGAGACGTGTGTGTTCGTTCCACTGGATAATGATCGGACCTCGGAATCGTAAACACGCGAGTTCGAATCCCAATCGTTCCGTTTACATTATCACACATACCATAATTCCCTTGGGAAAGGTGTGAATCAATCCCCAAATTCTCTCCATCTATGGGTTAAATAATGCAAAGCAAATTAATTTTGTTATTAAAAAAAAATGCATGCGTACAAAATAATGCTTATCAAAAATAAATTTTTCTCAATAACATAAAAAGGTTGATATACCGTTAAACACAAAGATAGACGCGTATCACAAACATGAGTTGTGGTTGTGGTGTTGTCGTTGCGCCTGTCTCATTGAATTCGAATTCCTCCATGCAGAAAAAAAAAGCGAACAGATTGTCATTCAGCGCCATGCCATCCCGTTGGCCGTTTACGAAGCTCGGTCTGCAGCAGCTGATGTCGGCACCAGCACCCACCAGCCAGGCAGCACAGGTGGATTTGTTGATTTCAGAGAGATGATAGATATGTGAATTGCAAAGAAAGACACACCAATATTTCCTCCCTATTATAGTGGTGACAGTGGTCTAATAAAATGCTTCTGAGTGACTCACTAGTTGGTCATTTTGCCAATTAAGTCGGGGTTCTAAGGTTTTGTTGCTTGCACTTAAAGTAGCGAATCCTAATTGTCAGTAAGGTAAAGGTGATAATTCATAAAGTCCTTTTTGTGTGCGAAATATATCTTTTTACGACAAGTGGTTTTGGTGGTGGTGGTCGTGCTTAAAAATAAATTAAGGGCAAATTAAATTTAAGCAAGAAGACACAGATCTTACATTTTATTTATTCATTTTTAACTTTTCTTTCTTACCTGAACTTGCAATGATTTTACTTATACGGAAATTGAATCCTTTTTCTTCGAAAAAAAAAATAATAATTTTAAAAGATTAGAATTATTTAATTTGTTTGTGAACTCGTGTCGTGTCTGGTAGTGGTTGTTGTTATGGTCTGCCAGGAGGTGGTGGTTGGTGGTAATGGTGTGGTGGTCTGGTCGTAGTCCAGTAAGTTAGTCCACTTACCTACACTTAATAATCTATTTAATATATTAGGTTATTAAAAAAACAAAAAAAAGACTAACTACGACAATAAAAGTCGTTTTTTTAACTGTAAATATTCAAACGAAACTTTTTCTTTAATGTTAAGAAAAAATTCTATCAAATATTAATGTTATTGACTTAATTTTTGGCTGTGTCTTCTTGCTTGCGCTCTCAAAGCAAGGCGGTAAAATAAAGTTTTTTAAATGTTTTCATAGTTTGAAAGAATGAAATAAAAACGATTAAAATTTACAGGTTCATAAAATTATCTTACGGGTTCAGTTTACAAACAATTTCATATTTTCTGTATTTTTAGCTGAAAGTGTAGAAGAAAAGAAAGAGACCTAACGTGCTCTGTTGCTGCTTTTAAAAAACTTACACTCAAAACTGTAAGTTGTGGATTGGGAAGCTGTCTATGGTAAGAAAAAAAACTTACTGTTGCGTTGGTTACTTCTGGTAAAAAAGTATTAAAGAAAGAAAGTTTTCCCCAAAACGTCTTCGAAAAATGATTGAAGTCAGTAGCCATTAGGGTCAATAATTCCCGTGGGTCACAAAAACAAATAAAAAATCAATGGAGGAGAGGAGTAGGACGGAAGAGATAAAAATAAATTTATTGACGTAAAAGGAATTTAAGGTTCTAGCCCTTAGTTCTTATAATCACCGCTAGGTAAATTAACTTTAATGTCGTCTGCAATATTAAAAAGACTCTTATATAAAATACTTTTTAAAAATTTATTTTTAAAGATATGCACACATACAGTGCTTTCTGAAATTTTTTTTAAAATAAAAAAAACAGATAGGAAAATTATGTCTTAACCCTTTATCAGCCTTTAGTAACCAAAGGCAAAAAAAGACACACTGACATTTCAACCCTAATATGTTTTTTTATAGAACGGCTCTGAGTGACTATTTGATAATATTATTACTAAGTCAGGGTCTTAAGGTGGAGGTTGAAATATTGTTGTATGTGTATGTCTTCTTTTTCCTTCAATCGCCAGGATCGATATATTGGTTCTTTCGGGTTTGAAGGGTTAATGCCAATATGAAGGACATTCTAGCTTTTCCTTTAAGAAGTTCTGTTTCTGTTCTGACTGGTAAAAAGTGATAAAACTAAACTACTTTTAAAACTAAAATCTTCAACTGGTATGTCAATAGTAAACCAACATTGCTCTTTTTTAAGTAAATAAAAAATGCATATTTTCTCTCTTTCTAATTTTGTGGTTGTTTTTGCTTTAATTAATTTTGCCTGTGAACAATTTGGGTCAACAACATGTTCGTTATTACTGTGATAATATGCTTTCATTAAAGATTATTTTTGTTATAGACTTTACTATTATGCGATTTTACCATTTATTTTTCTTTACTTATTAGTAGAGCTGTGACAACATTCTTTTATTAAAAATATTCTGATTACAGCTTTAATTACTAGAGATCTAACAAGCATATTCTTTAATAAAAAGAAAATAATACTGTCATATTGTCACAGACTTGACTATTTTGTGATTTTACCTTTCCTTTTGATTCTTTAATTAGCAGGGCCGTGACAACATATATTAAAAATATTCTTTTCCTAGTCTAAATTACTAGGGATCTGACAAGCATATTCTTTAATAAAAAGAATATTATCACAGCCATACTTATGACTAGGGCTATGACAATATGCTTTTATTGAAGAATGTTTTTTTCACAGACTTGACTATTCTGCTATTTACCATTTTTTCAATTCTGTAGTTATTGGTAATAACTACACAAAAAAAATGATAAAATAGCAAAATAGTCAAGTAATGAGTTGAACTGAGACAAGAATATTCTTCAATAAAAGAGAAGACATATTAGTTGGTCATCTGGGCCTCTGTCAAGAATCTGCAGCGGATGATTTTCCTAAAATTAAAGAATCTGCCAATGCTGGAACTTTTCTGATACATCTTGAAGTATTTTTATTATGAAGTTAACCCTTTAGACCCTAAGGGGCTGATATATCGGCCTTGAATATATAAGGCAAAAGAAGACACACCAAAATCTTCACTGTAATCTGCTCCTCTGATATAACAACTCTGAGTGACTACTTGGGAAACTTTCAAAAGTTAGGGTCGAAAGGGTTAAATAATTAAAGCAAAACAAAAATAATGAAATTAAAAATTCCCGACTCAAGGGTGCTTTGTCCTTGGGGAAAAAAAATAAACACTTTTATTAGCCTGTAAAAGTGGTGGTGGTGATTATTTGAAAATATTGTGTCTAGAATCCTAAGACAATATTTACTGTATCAATGGAAGCTTTATTAAAGATTGTATTGTTAAAATTAAATTCTCATAAATGTGCAACATCTGCACTTGAAGAAAAATAGTATGAATATCAAGGGGTATTTGTTTACTCTTTTTTTTTTCTTCCATCCTTAGTGTAAGTCATAAGATAAAAAAATGTTTGTGTTTTATGGCATATCAACCTTTTTAGGTCATTTAATGCCAAGAACAATCATTTTATGTATACACACTTAGTTTTTTTTAACAACATAATGATCACTATTTAACCCATAGCTGGAGGGAATTTTTTTAATGCTTAGTTTGATATTCTTAGTATCCTGTATAACATTTCTAAGTCTTTAAAAACAATGTACTAAGTTTGGTCAAGTTCAGATCATTTTTTAGTTTATTTTCTATGGACCCTGACTTAACAAAATTACCAACTAGCCTATAAGAATCTTTATATTAGAAGACCATGAAGGGCAAAAATATCAGTTCTGTTGTATTTTGTCCTGATTCGCCAAGGCAGATATATTATGCTTTAAGGGCCCAAAGGATTAAAACCCTTCTCCAACATCTCAATATGGAATTGTTTTTTTTTTTAGGTATTTCATTCTATTTATTCCTTTTAGGTTGTCTTGTCACCTGCAAAAAATCCCTTTTTAATATCCTGCAAAACAAAAGAGGTGGGGGGGAGTTGAGAAGCTTGTGTACAAAATCTTTAGAAAATTTTCCATAACTTTTCCCAAGCAAAAATTTAGTTGCATTAATTAATTCATTTTTTCAACCTTTTCCATTTCTTTCAATTCTGTAGTTGTTAGTATGGCTGTGACAATATGCTTTTATTAATAAAATTAAAATAATAAATTATCATTAAAGAATATTCTTGTCACAGCCCTAATAACTAGTGCTATGACAACAATATTCTTTAATAAAAGCATATTGTCACAATCCTAATAACAGTTTCTTATAGAACAGTAGTTGCACCATTGAACTCATAAGCGGAATGGTTTATGGGACTCATATCTTTCCTAAGGATATTTGACAAAGATTGACAAGGATTTGAAATTTTATCTCACAATTCTAACATCTGCTTTTATTAAAACTTGATCACTGGGCTTCGATTTAGAACTAGAGGGAATCTTATCAAGACTGGAGAAAATATATCTAGGCCATTGGGCAGCGAAGTTGGAGCATTGGTAAAAGCTCAGGCTCTGAAATCATAGTAAGCGAGTTCAAATGCCAGTCAAAACCATTGCATTCACCTTAAAAATGGCTTTGTGCCAAACTTTGTTGGTGCATCTCACCAAGTAAATATGATATCTAGGCTATTGCTCAGTCATTTTTCCTCGAATGCTTATTATCCTTAAAAAACCCTTTCTACACTAGGATTTCATTTGTGTTGGGCGATTGGTTAAATCCATGGATTTTCAAATCCTTCTCGAATCATTATATTCACTTTCAATTGCTCCTAGCTGATGGGGGCTTCTTATCTCGGGGGAGAAAACACATATTGGACTGATTCCAAAAATAAAGCAGATGCCCAGGAGTCCTGAAAGAACAAGTTCTGTTTGTTTGTGTTTTACAGCATATCAACCCTTTCAGATTATTTAATGCCAATAGCAATCATTTTTGATATTTTTTTTTTATCCATACTTTTTGAATAATGCAATATGCAATATTTAATCTGTAAGTAAAGGAAATGTGGGGATTCATACTTTTCTCATGGGTATTAGTCCAAATGTGAAAGTAAATGGAACGACTGGGATTTGAACTTGCGTATTACGACTCAGAAGTTTGGCTGCCTGTCCACTGCTCCAGGTGGACCTCCCCACTCACCTTGGTAAAGAAAAACACTGATTCCAAAAATCAAGCAGATGAGAGCATCAAGAAGGGGGTTAAAAAGAAAATCTATAGCCTTGTAACTGATCGCTGAAAGGATGGAGCAACTTCCAAAACGAGTGGAAAATATGACCTAGGGACAAACTCAGAGTTCTGTGCTCAACAAGGTAACAATAACAACACTGTGAATTTTAAAAAAAAACTAATATATGAAAGGTTAAAAGTAAATTTTCTTATAAAGAAATCTATCAAATGCAAAGAATAAGACTCTGGATAAATTATTTTATTATTTACATGGTCAAACCGGAGAAGACACAGTTTTGGACCTTTATTTACGGAAGAATTCAGATCTACAATAGTTAGACTCCAGATGCGGAGCAAGTGTCCGTCGTCTATCCCACAAGAAAATCAGCCATCACAAAAGAGAAGATATAAATAGCAATGTCTTCACCAACTGAAGCACTGTAGCCTAACACCTTGTGAAATGTAGCTACAGTGTTCTGATCTACACCACATACAACCAAACCAGTTGCAATCATAGATCCTCGTTCTGGAAGTACCACAGCCTAGAAAAAAGAAAAATCACAAACGTTTAATTAGATGTTTTATTAATTTTTTTTCTTTTAACTAAATTTAGCTGAAGGAAATAAGCAGGTTGAGGTTCTGGAGAACCGAACAATTTACGCAAGGAGAAAAACAGTGAGGAAGTGCAAAGATTAATGATGCAAGACCATTAGATAACTGTGAGGATGATATCTGGTGATATTAGTATTGGCACAATGGAAATAGTTCTGTCCAAAGATTTCTCCTGACTTTTCCTCATTAGTTTTTGAACATACCACAAGTCAATGCTGGAGATCACATAGATGGCCAAGAGTGGGCCTAGCCCCATGCAACTTCTTCCTGTTCTTATGCATGAAAGACAACTCAATGGAATCAGATTTCAGTCAACAGAGGAGATGAAAGAGGCATTGGAAAATTACCTGAAAGGACTATCAAAGTATGGCTTCCAGGATTGGAAGAGATCCATGAAGAAGTGTGTTGATGCAAGAGAAGGGAACAAAGTTTTGTAAGCTTATGAAAATAAATCTTATCTCTCCTGACATTTTCTTATTACAAATGTTATTTAACAAACCTTGTATATTGTTTCTTTTAAAACTCACCTTGCAAAATTTTGGTAAAAATGTGTAAATACCGAGTTGAAGGAGGGTGAATGGAATAAGAATTGACTGAAAAAAAAAGAAAGAAAGAAGAAATGTTTGTATAATTCTATAAAATAAACTAAAACAATTGTTTGAAACCTATTTTAGTTCAGGACATAAATAAGATTAAACAAACTTTGAAAAAGTAAAAGTTGATTAGATTTTATTATTTTCTTTTATTGATCAAACTATTCCAACTTCTTATGATTGTTACAATACAGATAAGAATAAGATTTCAGACAATCTGCTCTCTGGCCTTTTTCAAGTATACTTGTGTTCAGGAATCATAATCTGAAATCTTCGGGGACCAGTGAACCAAACTCTTTTCAACCCTCAGAAGTAAAACTATCTACATTCTGCGAGTGAGAACTGGCACTAATTAAAAAAGACAAAAAGGCATATCATTAAAGGTTTATATCCACCTGGTCAAGCAGAAAACCCAAATTAGGCACAAGGCCAGTTTTACGTCCTCATTAAATCGCTGGGCTTTTTGTAATCAGCATTGCCCTTTACCAATATAAGATACTCTCGGCTTGATGGATCTCATGCCTCCAGATTTTCAGAATCAATGTTTTCTTACACTTAAATGAGTTACTCTCCAGAGTTAAGGAGTCTCATTCCTATGAAACAGCTGAAAGTGAATGTAATGGTTTTGAATGGAATTTGAACTCACAAATTAATATCTTTAATATTATCCAGTCATAATAAACAGAATAAAAGCAATCTACCACTGTGGATTGAATAAAGGGAAAGTTTGAAGTTCTATGAAGATTCATAATTATTGTTAAAGAAACTATGAATGAAATAACTTTGAATTTCTATTTAAAACTTTTTTTTAAATTGAATTTAACCATATAGATTTTAATCTACAAGGACCCTTAATCCTAGGGTAATGAAGAAGTAGTTAGTTCATTGGTTGGTTGAATTTATATCCATTTAAACCTTTATTTATTTATTACCTGAATATATAATGCCAAGAACAACATTGATTACAGTTTTTCTTGTATCAAAACATTCTTTGAATAACATCAGTTGCACTATTTAAACCATAGCTGGAGAGAATAAGGAGATTCATGCCATTCCCAAGGTTATAAGCCTGTATGTAAATATAACAGGACATCTAGAATTTAAATTTGCTTTTCATGAATATGAAGTCTTAGCGCTTATTCCAGGGCTCTACAGACAAATTTACTTTTAGTTGACCTTCGACAACTAAATATTTTCTTTTACTAGACAAATAGAAAAGTTACTAGCCAAACCCATGAAATGTTAATTCTCTCTAATGTTATAAATAATCCAATAATTGAAACTTAGATACTGTTTAAGAAAGTGTAATTTATTTCACTTTTAACTACCTTTTCTTTTGCATAGAAATTTGTTAAATTTCTTTAGATTTTTTTAAACAGTCTTGTTAAAAAAAAGTATTTTGTTCTATTTTCAATTCTATTAAAGTTATATAAATAACTTCACCTTGCTCAGTTTAAGGAAAATAAATAAAGGTTGAAAAGGAATTTTTCACTTTGTATTTAGAAGACTGTTAGTGAAAAAAAGTCGCCAAAAAAATAAGTGTTTTAGTTGCCACATGGTAAAATAATTCGCAAATGCAAGGGTTTCACTTGCAACATAGATCACTGAGTACTCTCTGAAAGTTCAAATATTTATCAAAAGAGGAGTTGAGTATTAATTTTAATATGGAGTTTGCTCACAGTTTTTGTTGTTTCTCATTAAATTTTGGAAGGCAGTGATTACTGAAAATATAGTTATAAGACTCAGAATTTTTATCAGAGGTCATGGTTAATCACCTACAATTGGCCTAAACATAGTGAGAAACACTAAAAATTACTAAGATGAGAACAATAGTCAGCAATAAAATTAATGCTCAACTCATCTTTTGATAATTATTTGTTTTTTATGAGAGGGCTCATTGCTCTATGTTGCAAGTGAAACCCTTGCATTTACGAGTTATTTTCCCAAGTAACGACAGATTATGATTGTTCATCTCTAAAAAAAAATATAATTACAAAAGATGAGTTGATAAGGAAAAGAGAGAGAGAGAGAGAGAGGGGGGGTTTTCATAAAACTAACCTCAGCAAAAAATAAGCTCCAAGCTGTGTTGAGGATTTTCCTTGTAAGAAGAGCGAGTACTATGCAGCTGACAAGTCTAATCAAGTCAAACTGTAACATAGAAAGAGTCACCTTGTTAGAAGCGGGTCCAGATGCACGATTACCAGATGAAATTGGAGATCTCCGTGGAGATGGACTTGGACTTGGGCTCGGGCTTGGTGTAGATGTGCTTATACCAGGAAATTTACTTTCGGCAAATGCATCGTTTGTTTTCACCCTTCTGCGGGCGTGAGATTTGTCCGTGTCAGCAGTAGTTTCAGCCTTTAAGCTGTCTTGTGTATTTGCCGCAGTAGGGCGATCCATTTGACAAGATTTAAAACGAATACTGGAGGTAGCAGTAGAATCGGGCCCTGAATTTATTTCTCGAGAGTGGGTATTGTATCCTTCATCGCTCAGAAGATGTGTACTTGGATCTTCAGACGTTTCATTTGAATAGGCTCCAGCTGTTTAAAGAACAAAAACAAAACCAGAAAGATTTTAAGATGAATCCCAAGAAAAGGTAACTGCAAAAGAAAATGGAGTTACGAATTAAGTCATTTTTTTTTTTGTTAAGAGGCATATCAACCTTTTTGATTATTTAATGCCTGGAATAATATTTTGAGACGTTGGTTTATTAAAAGAACAATAGTTAGTTGCATTATTAAACTTATAGCTAGGGGGATTATTTCACGTACATGTAAGTCTACCTAATATTTTTTGTAAATAGCAAGTTGTTAGTTGGTTTTGTTTAATGCCATGACAATCTTTACTTTTCAGTTAATGTCAAGGACGATTATTTTTTTTTTTTACTAATGTCTTTTTTGTTGACAATTGATTAGAAAAACTGTAATTTCAGTATTTACCTGATAACAGCAAAGGATTACTGGGATTCACACCTTTCCCAAGGGTCTGAAAGTGAATGTAACAGACTAACTGGGATTTGAACTTGCACAATATGATTCCAAAATCAAAGTATTTTATAACATGACCCAGAGTGTTAAGATTCTTTTTTGTTTTAAATGAATGTAAATTTAAAGGACAGTCACTCTTGGGAATCTCTTAATGAGAATTCGTATTTTTAAAAATTTTACTTTGAAAAATTACATTTTTAGATTAAAACATTAACTTTAAAAAATTACCATATGTAAATGTGCTAGACATTTTTTTTTAACAATTAAAATAATATAAAAATTTTATGAGAGAATGGTAGTATTTTCTAGTTCTTTCATTGAAAAGAGAGTAAACAGATTTTCTTCAAAGGAAAAGACAGATACGGGACTAAGGCTGATTAGTAAATTATGAATTTAAATTTGCTTTTCATGAATATGAAGGCTTAGCGCTTATTCCAGGGCTCTACAGACAAATTTACTTTTAGTTGACCTTTGACAACTAAATATTTTCTTTTACTAGACAAATAGAAAAGTTACTAGCCAAACCCATGAAATGTTAATTCACTCTAATGTTATAAATAATCCAATAATTGAAACTTAGATACTGTTTAAGAAAGTGTAATCTATTTCACTTTGAACTACCTTTTCTTTTGCATGTTGTTATTTTTTTATTTTTTGACATAAATTGCTTTTGGGGTAGTATTTAAAAAGTGAGTTTTGTCCGTTGTTATCAATGAGCAAACCGAACCGTAAGCTTTGATAGAAATTTAACAAAATGGCCATATACGGCGTATCGAACATTAAAAAATAATACCAAGAAACCGAATTCATATTATCAAAACAAAAATTTTGGAATGATTTAAATGTCCGTTTGTAAGCACACCCGAACCCGCAAAAAAAAAAAATAGAGTACTCGGCGATGTTATAAATTACACCAGGAACCAGGACTTATAAATGAATACCATGAATATTATATATACTTGGTGAGCAGCAGCAGTACCAACCAAGTTTGGCACACGGCCATTTTTAGGGAGAATGATCTTTGACTGGGATTTGAACTCGCGAACGAACAATCAGAACCCAAACCTTTGCAACCAGCTCCACCTTCGCCGCCACGCTGCCCATAATAATATGAATAATAATATCAGGAATACCATGAATATGTTTTTTACGAGTCATTATTGTTCGTTGTAGCAATGTAAATGAATCGATGAATGAAAAAAAAAAACAATCAAAAAGCGACCTTTTTTCCGTAACACTGCAAGCAGTCAGCGAGCGCGAGCTCTGATCAAGTCCTAACATGTATTCAACTTAATTCTTAGAGAAAATTTTTATTTAAAAAAAAAAAAAAGGTTAGTTAATTTTATGAATCGGGCTGAATAAAAAGATTTAATTTTTACTACTAAAAGAATTTCAAAGAAAAAAAAATTGCCCTTTTTATTTACTTTTCCAGTGCGTGAATATGCTACAAGGGAGATAAATGTTACAATGAAATTTAGCAGCTGTAACCAAATATTTTATTATTAAGGATTTGCGATTGAAGATGGGAATTTGAAAAAAAATGTTTAATCTTTTTTAGCATAAAACAAAATATAGCATTTAATTTTTAAAAAATATAAATTTGCCGCTTTGAATATAACAAAACTTTATTCTAAATCATCATTAAAAAATGTATACGTTTCACTATTTGTTCATTTCTCAGATTTTCTAAATATTGAGCATTTTATTCAATTTATCTATTCTATTTTTTTTTTCTTTCAAAGATGAACAAAAAGTATTCTTTGGGTGATTGATTTGATCATTAACTTTTTTTTTATGGTTTTGATTTTTTTTTAAATTTTTCCTTAACATTAGTTTTTATTACCCTCCACAAAAAGAATTCTTCAAGACAACTCAAAGTAAACACTGTGCCAAAATTAAGGTAAATTTCTACTTTTTGCCTAGTTTTAGACCAGTAGACGAAAAAATATTTTTTGTAAATTTCGTTTAACTGAAGGATTTTGGACAACTCCCACCCTAACCCTAAAACGACGGTTTGTTTATGTGCCCTATGAGTATGTGGGTATAGTTTGCTGTGAAACCAGTCCGAAAGTTAAAATAATACCCAAATCAAAGGATGGGAAACATAAGACGAAACAATTAAATATTCATTATTTTTTAGCCTGAAAAAACTAAAACAAAAACAAACAATGCTATGGGTCTATTGCATGTTTTTATTTGGAATAGAAAAAGCTAGACATTCTTTTTCTGTAAAAAGTGTGTATATTTAAGTTTTAAACCTTTGGGAATAGTTGAAAAGGTCAAAACAACAGGAGACTTTAAAAATTAGACATTGTTTTAATGAAGCTTGTAAGTCGGCAGAAAGAGCAGCAGCAAAGAGCAACCCACCCAGCTTTTTTCCCCCGTTATTGATGAAGAAGGGGAGAATAGTTTCCGGGAGAATTAGTACCGAAAATAATGATTTTTACTTCTTCAAAGCGATAAATCTTTTTCAGGGAGTAAGAAGAATAGAAAGAAAGACATACGATCTGAATGAAGAATTTTTTTCATCCGCTGTTCAGAAAACTGGAGTAATTTTTGTCTTCTCAACTTGCGAATATCATCTGGTGTCGTCGCCATTGCTGTGATAACTAAAGGTACAATAAAGAAGATAGTTTTACTTTCGTATTTATAAACCGGTAATGGTAGGACAAGAAAATAATAAATAAATTTTTTAAAACATTTTGAAACCCAATTAATGTGTTATTAGGTAAGAAATGTATAAAAGTTATATATGTTTTCCAATAAACATTTACGAAAGTAACACTTGGAAATAAAGACGCTAATATTGATGGCGTCCCGAGAAAAAGCTGGAATTGTGAAAAATGAACGAAGAAGTAAAAACATTGTTGTATTTCAATGGCCTGACAGTAGAGAAACTTATAGGTAACTGTGATGCTTATCAAGATCTGCTCGTAGTCTTGAAGAAATATACTGTGTTCTATGAACTGAAAGACGAAAGAAGAGAAAGAAAACCAACGGACGACAATAACACAAAGAAGAATGGAAGAAAGCTCTGGAGAAGGGATTTCTTTCAACTTTTACAGTAAAAACGAAAGGGAAAAAAAGATTTGGCCAAAAATAATAATCATTCAAATGACTCAGAACTTCTTTTGTCTCTGTAATTTTTTGAGTTCGTAAAAAGACAAGAAAACGAGTTAAACAAAAAACAAAACAAAAAAAAACTGAACAATTCGTTCATTATTTTAATCTTCACTTTTTAAAAATTAAACTAAGTAATAATCAGTTAATTTTAATATTCTTTCATTTTCGATATCCATTTTTCATTTTGCGACTAAAAGCGTAAAATATTTATCTATTCTCGAAATCTTTTTTAAAAGTAAAACAAAAATAGTTTTTATTTTTTTTTTTAAATTTACAATTATTTTAAATGTAAACATCAACAGAAATCCAGAGAAACAAAACATTCCCACTTCTTCTTCCAGATCTCTGGAGATTAAAAAAAATTATATTACCTACAAACCTCAAGTTTTCATATTATTTATTGTATTTTAATAAACAAAATAAATATATTTTTAACTAAAACATGACAGCTTCTGCTGGAAGTGGTACATCACCACCTTTATCGATACCAAATACTAATTTTGGAAATGCCTGGAAAACATTTGTTGCTGGAGGTAAATATTCTTAAAATTTTATTTCTTTAATTAATCTCAGTCCAATTGGTAATCTTCTAGTTTAACGTTGAGACTTTCGTAACACAAAAGTGTCAAGAAGACACTTTTCGCACTCTGAAAACAAAAATATGAGGTCTGCGGAGTGAGTGCGGTGGCTTGGATATATAAGCCAATTTTGTACATCGTCTGTAAGAATGCAATTTCATTATTAGCTATTGAAATTAACTTCAAATTAAATTAACCAACAACAATCAAATCTCATTCTTATAGATGGTGAGCCAAGCCAGCCACCACGGGCGCCGGCGCACGCCAGAGAACATGTCCCAGAGAGAGAGAGAGAGAGCACTAATCTCATATTTTTGTTTTCCTAAAAGAGCCCAGTAAAATGAAAGTAATTTACTTTCGGATTTTATTTTTGTTTTTTCTTCTTTCTTATTTTCTAACAAATTGTTTAGAGGGTCGGGATTTCTCGGTTTATTATGGTTAGCAAGTTAGACCAACCAACAACAACTTCAACAAATAAACAAACCACAATTCGTATTTGGTTGGTTATTGTTTGTCAAAAAAACCCAAAAAAACGGCAAAATGCTAAATAAAACCTAAAGTTTATTATATATTTAAGTGTTACATACAAAATGATCTTAAAGGTATACAGTTTTTAAACACCAGTCCACCAGTCAGTCCACCACCACCACGCAGTGTCACAGTTACCACAAGTCAGCAACCTACCATAACCACAAACCACACACATTCAAAGTTTTAAAAATCCTAAACAAAAAACACTCAAGACCAGATGTAGCAATGGGTTAGGAGGATGGAGTCTTTTTGCAGCATCAGTCCCACCCAGTTCATTGAGTTTTGGTCAGTTATGGGTGTGGGCTGGGTAAGGGAATTTACAAAAACTTTTTTTTATTATTGAATGAAAGAAAGAAAATGAATCCTTGTTTGCTTGTTTAAGCTGTGAGCTTAGGCTGTGAGCAGCAGCCTCCAGGTGGTATGTATGGTGTCACCACACTCACACTCACTCGTGTCAGGTGACAGTCACTTACGATGGTGTAAACAATGACACTAAAACTGAAAGTAAAAGAATGGCCTCTATTATATTATTATCATGACCAACTTATAACAATCAGATTGTTGTGGTTGTATGAGACCCTACATTTTGTGGCTCTTAAGAAAATGAAATCACAATAATATTTTTCTGTTCCTGTGTCAAGCTTTTCAAAAACTGAAACCACAATAGTTATTTTCAACAAAAAAAAAGATTTTTTCCACTATAATTTGCATGGTAATGTCTTTCTATATAATAGGAATCTTAACTACATTAAAGATATGCTTTAGAAATTAATTTAGTAGAAAATAACATTAGTAATTAATTTAATATAAAAACCGTTAATGAATTTAGTAGATGAAAACATTTAAAATAAATTTAGTAGGAAAAAAAATTACAAATAAATTTAGTAAAAAAACTTATTAGAAATGAATTTATTAGGAAAAAAACTAACTGCTTTCTGATATAATAGGCTTCTTCCTTAAGTCCGCAGAAGCACCTGGGCAAAGCTGGGTAATACTTCTAGTTTTTATTATTAATTATCCATTTGGATTGGGTGCACAACAATAACAAAGTGGCAAATGTGCTTTCGGTTGTAGGACGGAAGTGTTGTTTGATTTGCCACTGCAACAATTGCTACCTACACATCGATGTGGCTTTTAAAGGCACCACATGTACTACAATACATCTAACACTTCCGTCCCTATATTCATTTTTGTGTAAGACAAAAATACACTTGGCTGGGCCTTAAATGCACCTTAAACTATTGTTTAAATTAAACCTATTAAGTGTAGAAAAAAAATTATTTAATTATTATTTGAGTTATATAATTATCTATGGATTTTTTTCTTATTCTATTTTCCTAGACCTTAAAATCGGTTTCATTTCTTTTATCCTTGATCTTATAAGTAAATCGCCCCCAAAAACAACCAACCAACCTTGTTTAGATGAAGATATTGTTTATTTGGCGCTTTTGCAGAACAAGCAAATGGAGAAGTTTGGCCAAACCCTAAACCCTAACCCTAGTCAATCAAATTGCTGTCTTACAACCGGTGCAAAGTCCCCGAGCAAAAAAATATTTCTTCATTTGCTTGATTTTCAAAAGCACCGTTTATTTCAACTGAATTGATAATGAGTTAGTTAATCAAAAAAATATTGACTGTGTTGAAAAATATTTTTTAACGTGTCAAAATGTAATTGGATTTTGACATTGTTTTGACTTATGAAGTCAATAAGTTTAGATCAAAACAATGTTTACAACAAATAGCTTTTACCAAACTTGCCTCTAAGAAAGAAGAGAACAATATTCTAATTTTAAAGCTAGTTAAGATGTTGCAATTAAATAATCAATACCTTAGATTTACATCTCTTCTCAATAATTACTGTTAACCCTTTTAATTATTAAGAACACTTTGAAGACAACTGTTTTTTGCTTGTTTTTTTTTTAAACCAAAGAAACACCAGCATAAGTATATTTATTGTATTTTAATCAGGTATTTTATAACTAACTACATAAATTTTCCCAGTTAATAAAACAATTTTATTCCTAAAATTTATGGTTCATTTGTTTTAATTAATTTAATGTATACAAGAACATTTTTGATCCTATTATCCTACAATTCTTTATAATTACTAACTTGCTGAAGGCTGAGTTAATATTAAAAAAAAGAATGAAGCCAGAAACTAATAAGGAATAAACTATTTCTTTAAAACATTAAAAAAAAAGACTTGTGTATATCTTGGTGTACACTGATAAACCAAATTAACAAAAATGCCTTTTTTGATTAAGAAAAAAAAAACATTTGTGACAGTAAAGGAAACTTTCAACAAATTTCAAATGATTGAAAGCCTTATGGTTAAAGAAAAAAAACATGTTTTGTTAAAAAAATTAATGATTTAGGTCAGGGCTTTTTAAGCTATGGGTCACGACCTCAAATAAGGTCGCATAGCAAAATCTTTGGGTCATGAGATTTTAATAATCTGTAGAATGGAGTTGTCTTACAAATAGTTTTTAATAAATACGATTTTACAACATTTGTGCAGTTTTTGATTTTACATTTCTATATGTTCTGTATGGTTAATTAGATATATTTATTTACTATTTGTCTGGTTGTAAAAAATAACTTGCACTCATAAATGGGGTCATAATCAAAAAAAGGTTCAAGTCCAATTTTAGGGAAAACTTGTGACTGTTTAATAATCATTTTTAATGTGATCATTCAATTTACTCATATAAAAATACAAAGCAAATACATTTTACTAGAAATAATGATGGCTTTCTTTTAAATGAAAGAGGAAAGTTTACAAAATAGTTAATGTAGTTTTAGTTTACATCATTAAAATCGAAACTCTTTGGTTGGAGTCCAAATTCAATTGGACAATTAGCTTACACAAACTTTGTTGACTACACAGATAGTTGCAATGTGTGTAACTTTTTCACTGTGAAAAATGCAATAACAACCAACAGTCAAGGTCTTTTTTTCCTCTTTCTTTTCTATGAATTTAATTTGTTAGCACTGAGAAATTCATGTCACTTATTTCCTTTATTAAGAACTTAAAACTTTCTGGTTAAAAAGTCACTTCTCTATTGGTGTTGTTGCCAGAGCTGATGGTCATTGTCAAATTTAAATGCAATTTTTTATTGGTTGAAATTCTTTAAAAACAAAAGTGAATAAACAAAAGTTGGACACAAAAAATCTAAACAAATTACGTAATTAACTATTGATTAATATAAAATGCAAAATTTTGATTTAGTGTTTTATTTTTCATTTTCAAGTTTATTCTCTTTTCTCTAAACTGATGAGATTGTTTGTGTGTATGTGAGTGTGTAACAATCTCTACAAAATTACTCTGCAGATCTTGGTATTACTTCTAATATATATAGTGAAAATGTGTGTTTGTGTGGACAATCAGTCTCTGCCAAATTACTGCTAATTTTTAGTCTACAGACTTTAAATTTCAATTAGAGGGTTTTCAGATCTGGAGAACAATTTCTAATTGATTTTGAGCTAGAAAATAGCTCAAGGGTTCAAATTTAGAATTACAAAAAACAGATGAACACAAAAGTGAGCTTTGAAGCATTCAGACCACTGAAATTTACATTGCACAATGATTCACACCAGGAAAATTTTTGTAGTATAATGGCCATCTACATTTCAAGAATTACAAGTTGAATTAATATTTTCATGAGTTTTTACTGTTTTACAAATATATTCTACAGTATTGCTTTCCTATATAATAAGCTTCTTTAATTTTCTTAGCAATTCCTCAAGCAATGCTTCTAATCGATTATAAAATAGTAATTTTTACTTGAAATATTTTTTCTAAACATTTACATCTGTGGAAGGAAAAGTTTATTTGGCCTAGTAAGTAGGCAGTCAGACTTAATTCCAGTCCTATGTGTGTTCATAATTAGTCTAATACCCTTGCTATTAGACTAATACTAATACAGAAGGGTTGTAAATATTTTCAGTATCTGTGAACTTTTTCACAGCTGGTGACTGCCCCTTCTTGACAGAAGATTGGCCGACTCAAAGAAGGGCTACACATGAGCGAGCCACATGCGTGTAGGGCTGCCCTTCTTAAGTCGTCTGTACATAATTTTTCCTTATTTATCGCTAACATCACTTAAATTTTTTTCAAATATGATTAATATATGAATTTAATGTATAAATAATTTTGAATGAAGATTGTAAAAGCGTCAGATAATTGAAAGTCAACTTTTTTTGGTCATGAGTCACCAACTCAGTATTTCTCTTTTTTTTTCTTTTTTTTTTTATTCAAGGTTGAAAGAATTTTTTTCTTATGTTCTTAATTCTACTTGAACTCTACCCTTGAAGTTAAAGAGGTGACAGATAACCAACAAGTACCAAATACTGGGATTTAATTCGTTTAACTCTCTTGTTACAAATCATAAATTAATTGAACTTTTTATTGAAAACTTTCAAAACTTTACTGTCAGATATGATTTATGCACAAGCTAAAGTAAAAGAAAACTTAAAGGAAAAGTGTTGACAGATTAAGGGAATTTGAGATAGGTTTTTGAAGTGTTTTCAGGTAATCACAACCACTTTCCTTGTGAAAATAACATCAAAATCGGTGATAGCCTGCTGAAATTTAGCTAAACAGAATTATAAGTTTAGCATTTTCAAATTGTTTGGGCAATTTTTCCAGAATTAAATAGAGAAAGATCAAGTATACTGCATTACTACATCTGCATTATGGAATCCTTTGCACCCATTTAGAACAAAGTTGAGCAGTCACATGAAACTTTGTTTTTACTAAAGAAAGGCATAGAATTAGTTTTATTTCTCACCAAGTGAAAGCATTAAATGGTTTATTTTAGTAAATATAACAGAAATATTTCATCAAAATTAAATATAAAATGTTTAAAAGCACCCGCACATTCACAATTTTAGATTTATAGATATTTTTGCAGTAAAGTCTAAATCGCAAAGTTTAAGTAGAGCAATGTAAATATTAATTTACTTAGTTAAGAATTTTATAGTGTTTTTATTATGAAACTGACCATAAAAAAATCTTCATTTTAGTTTGTGGAAAGGTTGAATTTGTTTTGTTGTAGTTCTTTGGTCACAATAGTGACAAAAAGTTAATTTAACAACTGGTAATACTTATTTTTGATATCCAGACATGAAGTTGAGTATCAATAGTGTCATTGAATGACTAGGTGAAAATAAGGTTAGGGTAATTATTTTAATGCCTTATTTTAATTCATGTAAAATTTTTGTGTTTACTTATTTCTTATCTGTCTAGTGTAGTTCAAATTAGAGACACCGGAAATGAGTAGTATTTGTTTATTTTCTCTTTAAGAAATCTCTTATTATTTTTGACACCATGTGTAATTAAAAGCTATTCAATTGCTGTGTTTACAAAGTATTAATGTATTTTGTTTCAGCTTATCAGTGCTTCTGCAATTATCATTAATTATAAATGACATTTCCTTGTCAATATTTTGATTTAATGTCTTTATCTAACAGAAGTAATAGCAATTTAAAGTCACTAATTTTGTTTTCCCTACCCTTGAAGTTTATCAATCCAAAATGATGATAAAAAAATATTACATAATCTATGGTGGGTTCTATCATTGAAGACAATGAATAAGACCTCAATAAATAACTCCCAAAATGTCTTAATTTCTGTGACATAGCACATATTCTTTTAATCCAGCAGATGCCTTGCACATTTTCTCGCAGATGCTGAATTCACAATTATTTCTTGGTTTAAAATATCTACTCACCTGATCGTTGTCTCAAGTTGACGTTTGTTTCTTGCTGTCTTATCGAAACAGGGAGGTGTGGGGCATTGTTTTCTCTTGTTTTTTTTTCGTTTCTTTCTACATCTACATTTGCAGCATGCAATTTCTTTTTTGGAATGCTTTTATCTATCTGGTGCACATTTTTCCTTCACACTTTCATGGATCTCCAGGGCCATGGGAATTCAACTTATTTCTTGACCTGGTGATCCAAATCTTCTAACAATGGACTCACCCTGGCTATGCTTTTTGATTATTATCAGCTTTCTGAACTCAAGATAATTCTATCATTGGACACCCTAATTCCTGACACCCATTTTGAACTCTGGGTACAGAAATTGATTGCAACCCTCTAATATCTTTACACAAATCCTGGCATTAAATGAATGAATTTTGAGGTTGATATGCCATGAAACAAAACACTCAATTCTGCACTAACTTTTTTTTCCAAAACACTTTTTTCTCATTTTTTTTATTTGTCTTTCTTATATTTACTTGGTGAGCACCGACCCAAGTTTGGCACGAGTCCATTTTTACGTGCTCTTACCCGGGCTTTTTACATTCAGTGTTACCCTTCACCTACTTGAGATGCTCTACCCGAGGCTGCTAAAGTGAAAGTAATGGTTTTGACTGGGATTTGAAGCCCGGGCTTTTACCGATGCTCCACTCTCGCTGCTTATACACACACACACACATATATACATGTTTTGTTAGCAGAAAATAATCACTTTTGGATCCACAACCTTATACTAGTGGATGTATTAAGATTTGACCTGGTGTCGCATTTGTTTCATTATTTTGAATGGCTTGAATGTTCTAATTATATCAAATAACTAACATCAAAGTGAATGGCTCGGGCAGATGGTGCTTGTTAACGCAGAAGAGCAACTTATCTAGGTGAAGGGCAACACTGAATGTAAAAAGCCTAAGTATATAAAGGACGTAAAAATGGTCTTTTGCCTAACTTGGGTTGGTGCTCAACCAAGTAAATATAATATACACACCTATTCAAACTATAAAAATAGTCAAGGAAAATAACTCAATTTATTTCATAGTTGCTCCCCACCTACCCTTATATTAAAAATATGTAACACCTTCCTTTTTATCATATTAACTTTAATGGGACAGTAAGATTCCTGGATAAATTTGCTGTAAAACAAAAAACAAAACAAAAAAGAAAAGATTTACATTAAATTTAAATGTAGGAATGTATCAAGACCACGGGCGTACATGCGCACACAGATATACATTCATAGGTTTAGATGATGAAAATTAGAAATTAGTATCTAGTCACCTTTTCTTCTTAATTAAAACCCCAATCTTTTAAAAAGGTTTGATATACAAGTATCTATTGTGAATGTTTTTCTTGTCTATTCAAAAAAAAAATTACAAATAAAAAGAGACATTTTTTTTGTAAATTGTTTCTTCTTTGGTTTAAAGAAAAAAAAAAAAAGACAATTTCTGAACACCAATGATAGGACAATTTTGTTTCAAGAGCAATTTTATTTTAGGTAAATATGGTCCTTGTAGTAAAAAGAAAAAAAAGAGAAATAATCAAAATGATATTAAATCCAATGGATATTTTGTCGCAGCAGTGGAAATAGCAATAATTGTTATGCTGTAAATAGAATTAGACCCTATCAGTGCAAAGTAATAATTTGCTTATTGTAGCTTCATTTATTAAAGTGAATTTTGTCCTTTCTGTTTTGTGGATGCTGTTTTCCCTATGTCTAAAATGAATCAGTCTAACTTTTGCAATCATTCTTTATATAGCCATGAGACTAAAAATAATCCTTAAAATAAAAGAGAAGAATGTTTTAACACTTTATTTTTTTTCATAAGTTTTTTTCAAATTCAAATATTGAAAAAAAAATTTTTTTTTCTTTAGGAATTGCTGGTTGTTGTGCTAAAACCACAGTTGCTCCATTAGACAGAGTGAAAATTTTACTTCAAGCTCATAACCGCCACTATCGGCACTTGGGTAAGTTTATTTTATTTAGTTTTTTTATTTCATCAACTTTAAAATGTATTTTTTTTTTTGCCCATCTAAAATCTCAAAATGTCTATGTGGTAAGACAGAAAGGACTGACAAAATGATGTTGCAACTCACCAAGGTGTTTTAAGTGCTACTGGTTGATTGAGCAATGGGTGATCTAGGTTCACTCAGTATGTCATGTTCATCTTGTCAAAGTGCACAATAAAGCTACAAGTACACCAAGTCTCCTCAAATTCTGAAATAATGATAAGATACTAAAATTGTACTTAGTTTGTCAAACGTTTTGATAAAATCTGTGAAAAATAAAGAAAGTTATTGTAGTCTTAATTTTGGCGTCTCTATACGTTACCCTATATATCGTTACTGGGGCATAATAATCTGTAAATATTGTGTTTATGATTAGTATCATTATTAGTACTTTGTGAATAAAGTTGATTTTATACTTAAAAAAATGTTTTTTGTGTGTCCAGGTGTGTTTTCTTCTTTGCATCATGTCATCCAGAAAGAAGGATTCATTGGACTTTACAAAGGCAATGGAGTGCAGATGTTGCGCATATTTCCTTATTCTGCCATCCAATTTGCTGCATATGAAGAATTCAAAAAGGTTTGTCACTATTGTATATTAACAATATATTTCACTCCAATACTGTAACTTTATAAAATGAGTGAATGATAGTTTATTTGGCTTGGTTTTTTTTTCTGTTTTGTTTTTTCCTTTTAACTTATAATAATCCCTTAACTTATTTTTGTAGATTAGTGTATGTATATGTGCAATCTTAACATTTTTACAATTAGCAGTTTATACCTTTCCTATAACACTTCTAGTTTAAGTTAATAGGGAATTATTTCCCATCTGGTATCAATTTAAAGCTTGTTTCACACCAATACTTTATATTTGATAAGAAATAGAAAATTGGGAAAATCTTGCAGGTTAAAAATAGGTATATTTTTCTTGATAGAGTTGAATAGTTTATTTTTTTCACTTAACCAAAAGTACTAGTAGATAGCTTAACTGATAATCTTTACATTCAGTATGATTTGTAAAATTGGATTAATAATCAGAAGTACCACAAAGGTGTGTTGCTTTAGTTTCAGTAATATCTACTCAAAACTGATCATAATTCTAACTTGTGTTGGTACAGTATTCAAAAGCTTTAGATATCTTATATATTCATTTTATTTGTCAAGATTTGAAGTCTTCTATACAGTGACTTATTTAATTATGACATCCTGAATGATTCAATCTCCTAATCTAATTGATCCATAATGTTCATTTTGAAACTATTACACCAACAAAAAAAATATCAATCCCCTGATTCTATCAACGATTATAATTTTGAAAAAGAAAAAAAAGTTTTAATATCTATTAAACATAAACTAAAAATAATTGTATCATTTAAATTATATTTTGAATAAAGCAATGATCAGTCTAGCAGAGTTGTTCCTTTTTTTTTTTTACATTTGTATATTATGTAAATATATTATGTCAAAATATTAACTTCCAATACAAATGAATAAACCATCTTTATTTTTCAAATTAACACCAATAACTAATTTTGAAATTTGCATATAGATCTATTTCCTTCTCATTAAAAATCATCTGTGCACCTCATTGGTTTGATTACACCATAGCTCTTAGATTAGAGACATTGACTCCTATTGAGATTGCGGAATCAAGCTGGAGTGCTTTGAATGTAACCATAAAGAAGAGAGTGGGAAGTTGATTAATTTGAATAATTAAGAGCTTAATTAAAAGATTCATGAGTAAAATAACTAATATATTTAATCGATTAGTTTTGATTGACTTACATAATCAATGTGTGAATCATTTCTAACAGAGATCCTAATCATTTTTATCAATACTTAATATAGTAGGAGTTTATATTCACAGATACATTTATATTTAATCCTTGTAAAATAAATATACCATTTCCGTATCCTATATAATTACTTTGGATTGCACTAAAGGCTAATTATTAGAAAAAAAGTTAGAGAGTATAATGATTAAAAATCTAACCTAACCACAAAGAAACTGATGCATGTTAATAATATAATACCCTCAGCAAATTTATATATGCCCTCCTTTCCCCCTTCCAGTTTTATGGCACCAATTTAGGGTGCTATTTTTGCCTGTGCACCATTTGTGTTTTCTGATTGTAATGCTTCTCAACAGATATTCAAGTCCATTACAAATTGTCACACTCATGTTGTCAAGCTGACGGCTGGATCCATGGCAGGTAACTATAGTCTTTTCAAACACTATTATTATTATTTCTTTTTTATTTCCTCTTATTGAAATATTTTGTTATACACAAATGTAGACATGAAGATTTTCAGTGAAGTACAACAATTGCTTTTCTTTAGCATAGACAAAATAAATAGCTTTCAAGTAGAATACAATAACACTAAAAACAATAGGCTTACCAAATTATTGAATTTTTTTATTTTTTTTTAGAAAAACCTTTTGTAGTAAAAGAGTTTAGAAAACATTGTTGCAGGGGAAATATCCACCGAAAACTAAGTTCAATGATTTTTAATTTAGAAAAATTGTCACATGTTTGCATCTTGTTTAATTTTATCATATCTTGAATCGTATCATTGAAGTTCAAATTCAAGTCAAAAACCATTATGTTCACTTTTTGGGCAGATGAGGCTTGTTAACTTTGGGAGAGTAACTCATTTAGGTGTAAGGATAATACTGATTTATAAAATTTGGGTAGATGAGACCAGTCAACTTGATAAGAGTAACTCATCTAGGTGAAGGACAACACTGATTGTGCCTAACTTGGTGTGTTGCTTGACCAAGTATATCCTACATTAATACATAGATTGTTGAACATATTTGTAATTTAAAGTTAGTTTTGGAATTATTTTATCAATTTTTTTTTTTTTTTTTGAAAAAGCATAGGCAAAAGAAGTTGCTTTTTTTTTTATAGCATTCCACTGAATTTTTTCAAACTTCATATGTTGAAATTTATTGTTTATTGTTGTAAAATATATTTACAACAATTCTTATTGCAAATATAAGTTCTTCTTCCACGTAAAAAAAAAAAAAACATCAACTTTTGAGAAGAAAACATTAGGCCAGTTCAAGAGACTGATTAACTAATGAATCAGAAATGAATAAGGTCTCTTTGTCACCAGGAAGGACAGAAGTAGCATTTCCTATTTCTGGATACACCGCAAAAAAAAATTAATGAATCATTTTCAATGTGAAATGTGTTCCTAGGTTTTAGTAGGCAAAGATAGTGATGAGGCTACACTAAGAAATACCATGACTTACTTTCTCGGGGAGGTCTATGGTTCCACCAAGCTAAATGGCAGTTTGTTTATGCTTCTTCGGCTATCCTTCAATATGCAGTGTAGATCAATTTATATTAAAAAATTATGAATCTACAACAAGAGTTTCTGCAGAAGAAGTTTTGGCAATATATTCTCCAAAATATATTTTTCATGTAAAAAACATGTTGCAATAAGTTTTCTTTCACAGCTTTTTCAGTCAAATGGGTAAAATCCGTTATGGTATCCAGCTCAAAGAAAATCTTTTAGTTCGTCTTTTTCAATTCGTCATTGTTTGTTTTTTTTTCTAAAACTAGTTTGAGTCGGCAAAAGTGACGATTTTACTAAATGAACTATGGTTGTAAATTCCAATTCGTTTCTTTTTCCTGAAATTTTCGTTGGGCACCAATCATTTCGATTAACAAATTTAATCAATTTTACAATAAGATCTGATTTTCCGAAAAGAAAAACAAAATGTGGAAAGTTTTTCACAATTTGTATAATATCCACTGGAACAACCAAATGTTACACATTTCTTAACCATTTTTTGTTAAACAAAATTATCACAAATAATTTTAAATTCCAATATAAATGCAATTAATGCGTTAGCAAATAAACAATGTAGAAATATGGAATTCTAAGAAACATGCTTATGAGCTTGAAAAATCAAGGAAGGTCACTCTTGACCACTAATTAATTATGGCATTATTATTATTTTCTTTTAGTTTAAACATAAATTTTTGTGTTGAAAACAAGTTTATATATTAAAATATGCCCTAATGAATTCTCTGGAAATTTATAGATTATTTATTGACGTTCAAAAAAAATTCCTAAAGTTAGGCCATTTTAAATTTTTTTTAATTACCTAAAGGGCCTATCTTTTTATGGTAAAATGCTTTCACTTTATAGACGAACGAATAATTTCAATAGGCCTGAATAAGGTAGGGTGAACAGCCATGTATATTACTAGACCGTGGTATGGCTTATCAAACTTTTTAGGTCATTTAATACCAAGAACAATCACTTTTGAGAAACATTCTTTTTTTCCTTACATAGTTTTTAGAATAAAACAATATGCACTATTTAATCCATAACTGGAGGGAATGTGTGGATTCATACCTCTCCTAAGAGTATTAGTAGACGGAATGACAGGGATCCAAACTCGCATATAACGATTGCAAAGTTCCACTGGCTATCCATCGCCCCCCCCAAGTGGACTTCTCCATATGATTAAAAGTACTTTTGATTATCAATCAGTTGTCTGAAAAGAGGGATTTTTTTGGTTTTTTTTTTTTTTTTTTCAACAAACTGTTTTTGGAATCTTAAAAGCTGATTGCTTTTTTGTGGGGAGGTAGGTGTTAAGTTGATAGATTTTACAATATTGGTTAGAGATTCGTTTAAATAATATTTTTAAATAACCACAGGTATTTAGTTCATGAACAACTATACAAAAGTTGAATTTTCAAACCTGAATGTTTTTTGTAAAAAAAATTAGGTAATTTTCACAAATGCTTCAGATACGGTCTCTTGGTATATTTAAAAATTAGTATTTTTAAAACAAAAGCTATATTTTTTTAAGGTATGATTCTAGGGTTAGATATTAAACAAATTTCTTCTAATTCTGTCTTTTTTTTTACTTTTCATATGTATACACATTAAAAAAAAAATGCTGTAGTTAAATACTGATGATTGCATGAATATTTTTTTCAATCTGTAAAAGAGAAATAATTTTCTCATAAAATTTGTAGACATGTCCTATGCTTACAATCCAAGACATTTTTCTAAAAAATTTATTATTATTAAAGTTTGTCTTAATATAAGTTTTTTTTTATTATACTTTTAGGTATGGTGGCAGTTATTGTAACTTACCCATTGGATGTCGTAAGAGCTCGATTAGCATTTCAAGTAAAAGGCGAACATCTCTATTTTGGCATTGTGGATACGATGAGATCCATGATGCACCTAGAAGGGGGCACCAGTGCTCTTTATAAGGGCATGGTACCTTCAATACTTGGCATTTCTCCTTATGCTGGTAAGTAAACCATTATTTTATATCCCTACATATTTTTCTTCTATCATTCACTCTTGGTTTTATTGGTTTGTAAAAGTGTTCTAATTTTTTTTACTTACTCTGTATTTCTATTGGATTTCTCATAAGGATTTTTTTTTTGTTGTTGTTGTTTTTTTTAAGAAAGATTGTAGTCAATTCTGAAATTCAGTGTTAACGTAGATGCCATAAATGAATTGTCTCCCTTTAATTTTCTGGTAAAACATTTACACACTTGAAAAATATAGAAAATATAAAAATTTTAGGTATAATGTTTATGTGCAAATTAAATTAAAGAACAAAACGGTGTTACAGGAATTTTTGTTCTATATTTTGTATTTTTCATAAAAAATAACTGGTAAACTAAGGGCTAGTTTTGGTTGATTTTTTTAAAAATTTGTAAGCCATTTGAAGCAGATTCATTCCTTTTAAAAAAAGGGATTTTTTAATTGTATTCATTGTAATCGCTTTTATAATAACTAATGTGTATTTGTTTATTTGAATATATTATGTCTTACTTTGAAGATTAAAAAATATATATATAGCCCACATGCGGAAGGAATCAAACCCTAGACTCTCAGATTGCCTCCATTATTTTTATCTTGAAAGTCTGATGTCTTACCGACTGAGTTATCAGGGCTGTATTTATACAAATTCCTTCAAATAATATGAAACACATATATATCATATTTGCAATAATTTGTCATCCTCCCTTTTTATTGTACAGTATTATATTTACTTGGTGAGCACCAATCCAAGATTGGCACAAGGCCATTTTACGTGCTCTTACCCGGGCTTTTTACATTCAGTGTTACCCTTCACCTAGATAAGCTGCTC
>JAUZSX010033581.1:0-20738 GCA_034780655.1 Idiosepius hallami
TAAAGATCTCATCATTCGATCCTTCCACACCACCTGCCTTTGAAGAATATTGAGAATATTATGGCCAGAAAAGATCTTCTAAGCAGATGCTAACTAGAAGATATTGGTCTAAGCAATAGGAAAAGGTGATGGAGGTTGATTGGACATGTCGTTTGGGAAGACATACGATTAATCACTAGAATAGCACTACATTGGAACCCGGATGGCAAAAGGAAGAGAGGAATTTAGAGAAAAACAGTGGAAAGTGAGAGGGAAGCTATGCAGCATTCATGGAGTAAGCTAAGATGGCTCAGGATAGGCAAGGGTAGAGAGATTTTTTTGCTTTCCAATGCACCACTGGGTGTAATGGTTAATGATGATTTATTAGCCATAAGAGGTAATGATAAAATGAGGATTAATGAAGTAATGATAAAATGAGGATGAGTATTAAATGTTTTAACTAATGTAAAATAGATAAATTTAGAAAATTGTTACATAATAAATATGGGGCAATTTTAAAATAAAACGGTTTGTTTTTTGTTTAATGGTATTTTGATCATTTTCATTATTTGATACCAAGAATAATCATTTTTGATAAATGTCTTTCTTTTGACAACACATTCTTTTGAATTAGACAGGTTGTACTATTTAACCCATAGCTGGAGGGAATAAGGAAATTTGTGCCTTTCCTGAAGGTAAAAACCCAAATGTGTACATTATAAGTAAGGATATGACAATATGCTTTTATTAAAGAAAATGCTCGTCACATCTCTAGTTGGTAGGGCTGTGTCAAGAATATTCTTTAATAAAAACATTGTCACAGCCCTAGCACCACTAGGATTTGAATTTGTGTACAAATTGTTGTACACAAATTCAAATCCTAGTTGTCCTGTCAAAGTCTGTGCCACAGGGATTTCTTTCTTCTTTAACAAAAATGTTCTCTGAATTTTTTAGATGAGTTTTGATGATTATTATTGAAATATTTTGGAATTACACTTACAGCTTTCTTATGTTCTCAATGTTTTCGACATGTACTACATTGGTCCAAGGCATCAGTTACAGTGACAATCATTTTTAGTGACATGACATTCGTATGAAGGATATAGGTTCAATCTTGACTTATGGCAGAAGTAGCTAAGAATACTTTATCGTGCTTTTTTAAACCGGTGCTTAAGACCAATCAGAAACATTATCAATATAATTAATGAGGCATATTGATTCTACCAATTAACATAATATAACAGAAACAATCAATTGTGAAAAGTATACAGAACTCATAACATAGTGTCAGACAGCTGTTTCTATTTTGTTGGATCTAGTCAATGACACGCAATGTTGTTACACTTTAAATCCCAGGTGGGATTGAAACATGCGGACGACATTATGACAGACAGATATGATAACCACCAGCCTATGACTCTGCCATGGGTAAATAGCAATTTATTCACAGTTTTACCTTAGTGGCACACTTGATCACAGTGGTGCTGATGTATAGCTATGACCACTTATGGTAAGCACTCTGATTTATGAATGTCAGTATACCTTAACTCGATTTTCTCTGATCAGGGGATGAGATCCAACAAGATCAAACCAGTTGTCTGACACAATGTTATGAGTTCTGCATACTTTTCGCGATTGATTATTAATGTTATATTACATTAATCAGGAACTGTGTATAAAGATGAGAAGAAAAGTATGAAAACTTGAATAAGTTCCCACTCATAAAAGGGGACATAATAAGGGTTTGGTTGGTTGTTCCAAAACAGGCTTTCAAATTCAACATGAACTGTTTTCAAATGCTATCTAGAAGAAGGATGAAGGGTAAATTTGCTGAAACATTGTGAATATAATAACAAGGATTAAACTTAATGAATGATTTAAATAATAATAAAAATACTTTTTGTTTTGTTTAGTTTTTATAATTGATTTTAAACAGTGATTATTCAATCATAAAATATTAAATTTTAGAATGTGTCAATTTTTCTATTAAAAATTAAAATAGAATCTTAAAAATAAAACAGTGCTTTATGTATTTTCCACGGGTTTGATTATTAATGGCAAATGACTACAAAACAATTTTCTTTTTTAAAAATAGTTGCTGCATGATTCTGGAATTTAAAAAAAAATTTACAAAATCACTTGACTGAACTTTTTAGATGGATTTTGATTATTAATATTTAAATTATTCAGACATCTCTTTTCACTTTTTTTATTAAGTTTACATTTTGGTTGATATGCTCTTCAGCCTTCAAATAGTACATATATATATATATTCATAATGGCGAGTGTCTGTTGATACCAACAATGCTAAAGAGTTTGAACTATGACATCTTATGACCAACAATGGCCCACTAGGCCCGAACGCCATGTAGCAAGTGCCACATCTCCCGGTTATGCTGCACCTCCTGTAAGAGTGGTAGTATCTCAGGTCTGATCACACCAGATGACACCAGTGCGGGCAACAAGCAGAGCATTTGCAAGCCTACGCGAAAAAAATGAGTCATGCTTCAGATCTCCCCGGGAACTGTTAAGCTTGCTTGGATGGTCTTTGTATTGATCAAGCGCTTCTCTCACCTGAACTCTCCGTGTCAGAGGAAAGGTAATGCCAGTACGTCTGAGAGAGAGAGAACATGTGCAAGGGCTGCCACAAAAGAAATCCATGATAATCTCAAGTGCCTTTATAGGGCTCCACTCTATTTGGTTATATATATATGTATATATATATATTGTCTTTGATCGAAGCCAATATTATGTTGAAGGGTTGCAAGTTGATTATTTTTGGCTAAAGGGGCCTCAAGGTTCATTTCTGCATAGGGGCCGCTATGTGGCTAAGCACGGCACTGCATGAAGGTTGCTGACTTCAAGAAATATCTGAAGAAGGCCAAAGGTCACATCAGCCAAAATGTTATGAATATAACAATAAAAATGAGCACAGAAGTCTAAATAGTTTTAATTATGATGATCAGCAAAACTATTCTGCTTAACCCTTTAAACCCTAAATATAGATATATATATATATCAGCCCTAGCAACCTAAGGCAAAGGAAGACATACTTATACCAATATTGCAACTTTTGGATTCTGAATTAGCAAAATTATCAATTAGTCACTCAGGGTTGTTCTAAGAAACATATTAGAGTCGAAATTTCCTTGTCTTATTTTGGCTCTAGGTTACTAAGGCCAATATATCGGCCCCTTAGGGTCGAACGGGTTAAAATAAATAAATATATAAATAAATAAACAATTTAAATAACAAGTGTTTTACATTTTTTACATTTGATTCTCCACAAGTATTTAGTATTTTTTTTTAGTGAAAGTTAACAAAAGTTGATTAATCTTAATCTTTTTGCATTAAAGTAAGGATTAAATAATCTTTCTTTCTTTTTTTTTTAAATATTTTTTTACATATCCTACTTATACTCATCTTCAAATTCACAGATTCTTTTTTAGCTTTCAGAATTTGCTTCTTTTTTTTTAGATTAAAAATCACTTCCGTTTATAAAACCATTTTATAACACCTCAGTTTTTATCTTAAAACCATGATATGAATCATTTTCCACCGGATCATTTGCATGAGTCGTCACATGTTGCTGAAATTCTTCAATTGAACTAAACACCAAATTGCAGCATTCAAATGAAAAAGCTCTTTGTTCAATACTGTCAAGGGCTGGTACAATAGAAGACACAATTCTGTTGGTACCAGACTCTTGGGAAATAACCCCACTGTCAGTTTTAGATGTAAAATAAATACTAGAAATGTAAGGCTTTGTGTCAGCGTTATCAGTTGGATCGAGATTGGTTTTCGAAATCCTGTCCAAACTGATATCACTGTCATTGTTAGAGTTAATATCAATGAAGTCATTCGACTCAGTGTTCTGCTTCTTGTTACTTTCTGTTGTTGATAAGGCAAGTTGATTGTCAATCTCTGGTATTTCACTAAGGCCCCTTAAATATTGTCGCTCTGATTTGATAGCTATGTTCTCTAGTTCACTTCTGCTGTCTGATTTTTCTAGCGGAAAATTAGCAACCTTGTCATGGTTTTCCTCTCTCCATGTTTTTGACACACCTGAACCCGATTGGTAAAGGGCAGTGGTGAGAGAAAGTGGCCCCAAAGTAATAATATGATCTGTAGGTTTATCATCTACTTGATAGACAGCTGCCGAATTTAATCTAGGAGTAGAAGCAGGAGATAACAGTTTCAGAATGGTTGAGTTCTGGGACTGACCGGAAGGCAAACCAGTTATATTGGTCATTTGGTCAGTTGTTTGGTCAATGTCCGAAGAAAGGGTTACAGTGATTGGACTTTCAGGGGTCTTTGTCAACATAGAGGGGGAAGAACGAAGGCTGGTTAGATTTTCCTTCTCACTGGGAACTGTTTTGGGTAGAGGCTCAGAAGATGGAGGAACACTATGCGTCTGCAAGTGAGCTACAAACCCATTAGGCAAGAGGAACACTTTTTGACAATACTGGCATTCAAAGGAGCCAGTTTTTTCCAGGTGGGTCTTCAGATGAGAGGTAAGATGATTTGATTGGGTGAAACTTTTGCTGCACAAAGTGCACTTGAACGGCTTTTCCCCAGTGTGAATGCGGACATGTCTAATAAGGTGGCTAGGTCTCGAGAAGGATTTTTCACAGAATGAACACTTGAAATACCTTCGTCCTTTGGGCATTGCCTTGTAGGATATTCGGTTTTGTTTGGACTGTGCTGCGGGCGCATTTGCTCTAGTAAGGGTGGATCCAGCCAAGCCAGTTGATCGATTAAAAGTGGATGTACCAAGAAATTTCTTGGATAACTGAGGCTTATGGAAAAATCGGTAGAATTTTGATCCTTTTTTAGATTCCTGTTTTTCAGTCACCGAATTTAATTCAAGAACACGTTTTTGTGAAGTTAGATGGTTATTTTTTGTTCCATTCCTTGTTAGGTTCCGGGCTGGAGTCATGCAAAGATCGGGTAATTTTTTGACAACACTTTTTCTACTAGAAGAACCTGGTGCAGCTAAAGGCAGGTCGGCGTGAGATTTGATATGCACTTCTAACTTTGAAGGATCAGAGAACTGTTGACTGCAAATAGGGCATTCGAGTGTAATGCACGAGGTCTCATTAGTTATACCAGAACTACCTTTTGTACTGAAATTCTTTCCACAATCTTCATTATTGTGTAAAGCAAGATGACAAGAAAGTGCAAAACTATCAGAAAGTATTTTACCACATTTACTACACTCCAAAAACTTCTGTCCATTGTTTGCTGATAACTGACTCTCATAGGTCTCTCCAAAAAATAGACCCTTTTCTTCTTTAGCAGTAATTGCAGCAAGATCTCCTTGGAGGTTAGGTTTGACTGAGATGCCAGAAACTCTCTGATTAACTGTTGGAAAAACAGAATCATTTAAACATTTGTTTATTGTAACATTTGTGTGAAAGCCATTCAAATATTCAGAAGAGGCCAGGTCTTCATTAGAGGTATGTTCTGTTTTATCACTGTTGGGTCTTAGATAGATCGTATCTGTCTCTGAAGCCTGTTTTAAATCATCATCGATCGGCTCACTTTTAGTAACAGGTACACCACTTTCATTCATTGACACCAAGAAAGTTGAATATTTATCTTGAGTCACAGATTTTTTTATTAAATAAACTGTTGCTCCATCATTCCCTTCTGAAGACGGAGATTCAAACACCACAGTGGTGTCATTTTTTTTGCCACCGTCGCAAGGTAACATTAAATCTGAAAAGGTATCTGCAGAACTAGGATTATCCGGAGTACAAACTTCCATGGTGGAACAGTTTCCTTGAGTTTTGGAGTCAAGCATTAATTCTGATGATGATAAAGCAGGTTCTGTATCTTGATGATGATTGACTGAAAGAGAGACATCTAGTGACTTTGAGGAGAAACTCTTGTTCTTTTGATGCTTTCTATTGTCTTCATTATTGTTATTATTGTTACTACCATCATAGCAAGAAGAATTCATAGCACTTGACTCTGCTGCATACAATGAGAGCTGTTCTGAATCAGAGAGTGGCTCTTCCTTTATAGTTTTGCTTTGTTGCCAAAATATTGGATCAATGTCTGAGCCGTCTGCAGCAACTTGAACTGAAGGCAATATCTGTTTTGAGTTATCATCACAGACTTTAAGGGTAGATGCGTTTTCATTGCATGGTAGAGCAGGCACTGACTGAATTGTTGCTGGTGGTGAGATTGATGGCTTTTTCCAATTATCTTTGAAAATATTTTGAGATTCAGAAAATAAAGTTGGTGGGAAGGAAAATGATGCTTTGGTTGCTATCAAGGATGACGGCACATTTAATGAAGAAGTTGATTGTGATGTGTCTTTTATTTTATCATCCATAGCTTTACTGTTTGGCTTTTTCTTCTGAGATTTAGTGCTTTTGGGAACCAAACTTCCGTTCATCTGTACCAAGGCTTCTAGATCACCATTCAGACAAGGGGTCCGGCTTGAATGGCAGTTTTTAATATGCTCGCTTAGTTGAGTAAGAGAAAAAAGAGCTTTGTTACAATGCTGACAGTTGACAGATCTCAGAGTTGAATGGGTCTTTATATGGCTTGTTAAATGACCGGATTGTCGAAAACGTTTCTCACAATATTTGCATTTATATGGCTTCTCCCCAGTGTGAACACGTACATGCCGTAGAAGGTGACTAGGACGGGAGAAGGCCTTTACACAATGTCTGCACTTGAAATGCTTCTGACCCTTTCTTGACAAACCCGGGTTTGGATTCCATAGTTGGTTATTTAACGTGGAATTAGAAAGAGAGCTTGCCTTTCTGAAATATCGCCCCTGGAGCGAGAAGGATCTAGGTATGTTTCGTACCTGACTAGTCGACATGAGATAATTTGCACTTCGTCTATAGCCAACTGAAGATTTCTTCACAAAGCTCACATCAGATCGGTTTCTTTTTCTGCCAATGATGCCATCAGAACTTAGAGATAGTTTCTTCTGAAACCGAGATTCTCTTTGATGGCCTGATATGGGAGATGGCTCGATTCGCAAACATCCTTCATTGCCTTTAGAGGCTGTAGGCAAAGACAGGGGTATGGATAGCTTTGGGATTTTATTGGGAGAGTTCATAATCAGGCTGGATATTGGCTCAGCTGGAAATGAATACTTCGGCTCGGCATCGATATCTTCTAAATGGCTGCGTAAATGTTCAGCCAAGATTGCAGAGTTACCAAAGTCTTTGTGACAGAAGGAACATCTGGACAATTGTTCTTTAATTGTCAAATTGCGTATGGATAGTTGACACAGGTTTGGTTCAGACATCTTCGTTTGGACTAAATTTGACCTAGAACAAGCAACTTTTGATCGCTGGCTCAAGGATTCATTCTGGGAGTCTAACAGAAGGAATTTCTCACCAGACGATGAGAGCTGAGACTTCTTTCCAAACAAAGGTTCTTCTGAAGCCTGTGGTCCGTTCTGACTATAACTAGGCCCGTCGCTTGTATCGGGAATTTCTTTAGATCCATAAAACATTTTTTGTGATTTGCTTAGCTGCAAGGAATCATCTTTTGAAGGGCCAAGTTCTAAATTTGGGATTGATTTATTTTCAGGGACAAAATCTTTTTTAGTCACAGCTGCATCGGGATCTGATTTGATAGACATCTCTTTTAATGGTGATGGAATTTCTTTGTCTAGGCACATCTGTAAATTACTAAGCACCAGAGATGGTTTGTTTAGCAAACCTCGAATAGTGTTTGAATGTAGGCACACATTTTCTTTCATATTAAGTTTAGCAGGTGAAGCTAATACTACTGCTCTAGGATTGGAAGAGCTCACCGGTAAAGCATTGTTGATATTCCCACAAGTATTGTCTATGTTCAACTGTGATTTGGCTTCTAACTCAACTTCGGAATGGATTTTCATGTGAATATCTAGATAAGTAGAGTTTACGAATTGCTTATCACAAAGTTCACACCTGAAGAGCTGTTTCTGCGAAAGACTAGTATCAATGGAATTCTTTGTGATACAGTCTTGTTGCTTATGATTAAGCTGATTTGAGTACATGCGTTTAGCAAAAGGCTGAGCCTGACTCAAAAGCTGAGTGTTTGATAAATGTGAACTACTCTTTCTATTTGCAGATGGAAAATTGCTCCCTGTATTAGGTCTGAACTTAGTGCTGTTTGTGTTAATGAGAGCCTGAGGTTGATTTATGGAAAGAGGTGGCATTATTAGTTGCCGCTGAAGTTGAGATCTGACAGTGGTTGGGTTGAGAGAAGAGTTTAATGATGGAATAGTGGAAGAATGTTTTGATGATGGCTGAATTGTTGATGGTTTTTGGCTAACACTGGCAAACGACTGATGCGAGTAGCTTAGATTGCTGTTTGCAGGATCCAACCCCTTCTTTATATCAATACTCTGTTTAGCTTCAGCAAAATTTAGTTTGGTAGTTGGGTTAGGGTTAGTTGCTCCTGCAGTAGGTTTGACAGCGTCATGCGTTTTCATATGCGATGTTAGGTGGTTCGACTGCCTGAATCCTTTGCCACAGAGCAGGCACTTGAATGGTTTTTCTCCTGTGTGGATTCGAATGTGACGAGTCAAGTGACTTGGTCTTGTGAATGACTTCTGGCAAAACTTACACTGGTATCGACACTGCTTTTGCAGGTGACTTCTTTCTGGAGAAGAACACGAGCCAAGTGTATTCGTAATGGATGCAGAAAGACTCTTGCTGCCACCAGTGTAATCGTCATTGCTGAACCTTCCATCGGAAGTCGTTCGCTGATTCGTTTCCATTGTAACAGCAATGTCAACAGGAACAAACGATATCCTGGACAACTTCAAATGGAGTTGTTTTTTCATATATGTGAGGCACATTTAGTTGACATGAAATATCGACACTGAATTTAGCAAGACAGCATGTGGAGGAGGAATATGTAATGGCACTAATGACGGGTGACAATGATGTGAAAATTGGTGAAACATGGTAATAAAACATATGCTCGTTTGTTTTTGGGGTTTTTTTATAATCTGTTCGTGAAAGCAGTGTTTGTCGTGTAGAGTTAATATCTCCCACAACCAAAATGTCAGGAAAGGCTGAAATGAATAAAAAAAAATTAGAATATTTAAAACTTTGAAAAATAATTTAATGAGAAAAAAAAAATAAAGATAAAAAATAAAATCAGATCGCCATGTTTGTATGAGACCCTACATTTTGCAGCACTTTAGAAAATAAAACCGCAATAGCAAAATAAATAAAATAATCACCCTGTTTAAATGTAGAGCACTTTAGAAAAAAGAAGTACAATAGATATTAAAAAAATAATTCAGACCACTAAAATTTGCATATGTATGGAACTGCCTTTTTATATCATAGGCTACAATAACTACTATAGAAAAGCTTTAAAAATGAAGTTAGTATAAGAAAGCATTAGAAATGGATTTAATATAAAAAAAGCATGCATGCATATATATATATATATATATATATATATATATATATATATATATGCATGCTTTTCTATACCTTTATTCTAATTTATAATTATTCCTAAATTACAATACATAATCTGAACTCCCGCACTCTTTGCCTAATATCAACCACTGGTTGGTGCGCAGGGGTTTGTCTATCTGAAGATGATAGCTCCGTGTACACATCTGTCACCATAGAGAAAGAAGTTGTTTCAGTGTCCATTAAGTACTCGTTAATATTTACTGGTTTAACTGCGCCCGCCCAGATACTAACCTTGGTATTTACCTACGCAAGATACAGTACCTGGAATTTATAAATGCTTACCCATCTAACAACTGATCAGGCTTGACATTGCTTAACTTAAGTGATCTGTCAGAAAACAGTGTCTCCAACGCAAGTTGACCATAGGGGGAACGGTTAAACTAATAGCTAGATACACCCTTAGTCTAGGGTTAGACAGGCATTTAGTGATGATTGTGTCATGATAAAAACACTTGCAACCTTGTAAGGCTCCAAACTGTATCAGCCCCTGCTGTTCCTTTGGACAATCCAGCGAGGGGGAGATTAGGAGCAAGCTGCATGGGCGACAGCCTGCTTTCCTTATAAAACAGTCCAGGCAAAAAAAAACACTAACTACGGATGGCTGTGTTTAACAAAAAGTCATGTGGCGCATTGGTAAAATCTCAGACTATGAAACCGCACACCAGTTCAAATACCAGTCAAAACTGTTCTATCTACCTTTAGCTACCTCGGTTAGATGGAGCTTGTTAACATGAAAGAGTATCTCATCTAGGTGAAGAGCAACACTGATTTTAAAAGCCCAAAAAGGGTTCTCTTACTCATAAAAACAATTATGCTACAGAAAAAGCAAAAAACAAATTTGCAAATGCAAATGGTAAATGATATGGTGCTGGTACGGATGGCTGTGTTTAATCCATAGACAGTCAACCCAACCACCAGAAGCCTTCTCGTTCTTCTCACTATATACTATGGTCGATGTACGGTGTACGCACACTATTACTGATTATGAAAATTCTATTTATTAAAATCTTAAAGGACAATAGATAATCAAATAATCTTTTAAACCCCGACTTATCAAGATTACCAAGTAGTCACTAAGAGTTGTTATAATAGAGAATCGTATAAAACCTTTGAACCCCAACCTATCAAAATTACCAAGTAGTCAATCAGAGTCGTTATATTAGAGGAACATATTAAAGCCAAAATATTGGTGTGTCTCCTTTTGCCTTATGTTGTCAGGGCCGATATATCGGCCTCTGAGGGTCCAAAGGTTAATGACAATGAAATGATAATTTTACGTATTAATGATAATGAAAATTGTATTTATGTTAAGGTACAATATTTTAGGATCTGCAGTAGCAGTGAAGTGAAGTACGTCTGAAATTTCCAGATGAAAGCTAATCTTTGTTGTATTGTATATTTCTTCACGGGATGGCGTGATATATTTACTTTGTTTCCAAACAGTAAGGACAAAAAAGAGAATTAAGTCATCAGGCAAGAAGAACTCATTAGGTGGCTTTGTTGTCATGAGAATAGTTTTAATAATAAATTAAAAAGTTATTTTCTACTGTAGTTTAAAAGGGCAAAAACTGAGGTGACAACGAAATAATTAAGCAAGAAAACTGTTTTTGTTGTGCAATCACTGCAATGTTGTTGCAATGTTGCATTGTGCAAACAATGACAAATTTAGTTCGAATATTAACCATAAGTTTAAATTATGTGTCAAATTTTTTTCTTAAATCTCATAAACAAAATATTCAGATGTTCCCTATTCAAAGTTTTAACTCAATATCAAACACCTGACTTTTTAGTTTCTTAACTTCAGAGCAAGAAAAGAAAAACGTGAGTAAAAAAAATATAAAGCTCATCCTAATCCACAAAATATAAATATTTTTTTTGGTTTGGTTTTTAGTATTTAATTCATTTACATTAATTACTAACGACACACAAATTTACTACTCGGTTTTTAAATTCAGTGACTAGAGTGTGCACAGTGCAGTCTAGTGAGTGACTTTAATTTACTCGAAATTTCTATATCTTTTAGACGATGTCGCAAATAAAAAGAAAAGAAATCTAGTTTAAGTTTGTTCTTGTTTTGAATTGGTGTTTTGGTGTTTATATTTGTTTTCAACGACAAAATATCAATTTAGAAGAGGCGAAATATTTTTTAGATTCCTAAAGTAAAAATAAAGATTACAGATGTTTTGTTTTAGCGGACAGACAACAAATAGCCTCATTTCTTAAAGAAATAAACCTACTCTCTAAAATAAAAACAAACCAGCCTAACCCAGTGCCCTTCCCTTCCCATCCACCCCCCCAAAAAAAATCAAAACCACAATATTAGTTTAAAAACTACCAAAATAAATCAAAACAGCCTGAAATACTAATCGAATTTCTCCACTAAGAAAATACAAACAAAAAAATCTCAATCAACTTAACAAACAAAAATCCGACAACTAATGAATAATGGAATGACTCAAGACAAAAAAAAATATAAACGGACAAATTTCTCCCTAAAACCCATGAGACCTTAGATAACCATAATTGGTTGATAGGTTGTTGTTAAACCCTAGCAAACCAAACCAAACAAGAGCTGAGCTCACCATCGTAAAATGATTGGAGTTTTTTTCGAAAATAAGGTCAATAATGAAAAATCGCTCTGTTAGTGTTATGGTGATCTTGTTCGACGATGTTTAAAAAAATAAAATGCACTCTTTCTTAGTTTGAATTTGTTTTCTAATAAATAGATTAATAAATATTTCCGTTGTCAGGAAAAAAAACGACAGTTAGTTATAATAAATAAAAAAGTTCTTATAGAAAATAAATGAAATTTTAATGTTTTTTGTTTGTTCTTTTTTTTTTTAATTACGTTGTTGTTGAATTTTTTTTTAAATATCGAAAAAGTTACCACTAAAACGTGGATATGTAAAGGGTAAAAAGGAAATTATTGAAAAACAATTTTAAAATTATTCACACATTTCAAAATAATCGACCCTTAAAAAAACTTTTAAAATTTATCGGAAAATAATCTAAACAAAATTGATAATAATTTCGTTTTAAATTATTTGAAAGCCAACTAAGAATAAATGTTTTTATGTATCTAAATCAACGATAAGAAAAGTTTTCATTGAAATACTACAGACAGGGTGTCTCAAAAAATGTACTGACAAATATAAAAATAATGTACTCACACTTCGAATGATGAGAAATCATCCTTTATTTATCAACATACAGTGAAAAATGAAATAGCTTCGAATTGATATTTGTGAGTACATTTTTTTTAAATTTGTGAGTACATTTTTTTAGAGAGCCTGTGTTTTTTTCTTTAACGAGAACAAGTGATTAACCCTTTAAACTTAAGGACCGATCGGCACTCACTGGCGACTTAAGGCAAAAGAAAACACACACATACAACGATATTTCAACCTCCACCTTTGAGTGGCCCTGACTTAGCAATATTACCAAGTAGTCACTCAGAGCCGTTTTATCAAAGAACCATTAGGCTTGAAATGCCAGCGTCTCTTTTTTTTGCCTTTGATTACTAAGGCCGATATATCGGCCCTTTAGGGTCGAAAGGAGTAAGAAATAAACATAAACAAGACTTTTTGACCACAAATATTTCATTGGAATATATTTTACGCACCTTAAAAATAATGAAAACATTCCGTTTACTATTTCTGTGAGTACTCACCACCACTGAGGACAGTTCAACCTGTACCCAGGGCCTAATCAAATATCAAGGCATGTTCTGGGGTACAAGTAATTTGCTATTAAACATTTTTTTTCTACAATGTCCCAATAATCGCCATAGATCACCGAATAAACACTACACTTTGGTTAATTTTCACAAACACGAGAGTTCTAATCATTAACCGGAAGTTATAAGAACGCCATAACTATCAGGGCAAAATATTTGTATATATACTATTAAAACTTTAATCGTCGCGTTTGAACGGGTTCTACATCCGGTTTTGAATTTACGAGCATGCACGTGGCTATATAAACTAGGCGTTATATTTCCAGAAAAAAATATGAAATTGAATAGTGTGTACACTGGTATTAAATGGTCACCCATTTAACTACTTGCCAGGCTCGCGACGTTACTTAACTTCGGTGATCTGACGGGAACTGGTGTCGGCACCGACGCAGAATGTGCCTTGCAGCCCCTTTACCCTTTAAAAGCAAGTTGCCCCCTCGATATACTGGAGAGTGGAGTGGAGCCAGCCTTCTTCGACAACATAGAGATAGGCAGAAAGAGAGATAGATTTATATAGAAGAATATTTCAAGTGTGATAATGATTTTCTAATTAATTAATCCTAACAATGAATTGTTCTGGTACTTTTTTTTTTTGCATTACAATCTGTGAAGCCAAGGAGCCAATTAATTGCTGGGTCTGCGGGGGCCCTAAGCACGGTCCTGGATAGATAGATAGATAGATAGATAGATAGATAGATAGATAGATGTTCTCTCTCTTTATTTCTATTATTATCTCATATTGTAACCGTATGCATTAATCATTATTGTTATTATTATCATCATGATTATTAAGATTTTTATTATCATTGTTCTAATTAAATCGGTTTGTCAGGAAGTGACGTTTTTTCTACATTTAATTTTGAAGATGGCGGCTTTTTCTGTTGACACGAGCTCGACGCTTAGCGTTTTATGTTCTTATGGTAAAACATTTATTTTAAATCTGTCCATTTACTTAGTTCATACTTTTTATCATAAACCTGCATTTGTTTAAACTCTGCATTAATTTAAAAGTAATTTATTTCTGAATGATTCTGCATTATATTGTGAAAAAGATGCACTAACACTGAAGGAAAAAGCGAAAGCAGTTCAGAGTTTGTAATATTTACTTTTCTATGCTTTTTATGTTTTGTTTGCCATGTGATTCTTCTCAGTTAAAAAAAAAATGAATTCAATTAGAAAGAAAAGGAAAATTTAAAATATTTAATTTTTTCAAATCGTTAGTTTTTTTATAATCTAACTTTAATATTTCCCCGTTCACGACAAATCCATCAAAATAGAAAAACAAACAAACAAACAAAACAACATTCGACTCCGCACAGACTTTTTAAAACTTAACCCATTTCAACTTAATGGGCCGATCAATCGGCCTAAGAAATCTAAGGCAAAGATAGACACACCGAAATTTCCACCCTAGTATGGTCGAGTGACTAGCTGTTAATTTTATTAAATCAGGGTCCAAAGATTAGGGCCAAAATATTGGTGTTAGTGTGTCTTCATTTGCCTTAAATCACCAGGGCCGATATTTCGTTTCTTTAGGGTTTAAGGGTTAAAGTTGGTTATAATATCAAAGAATTAAAAACTAATTAATTACTGTTTAAAGAGTCTATTTAGTACGGTTTCCTTATAATCACTTATACATTTTTAGTATAAAATTCGTTTTAAGACTTATAATTCATAAATAAAGTGAAAATAAATGGTTTTAAATTATTATTATTTTAAACTGATAAAACTATTTGCATTGTGTTAAAAAAAAAATAGGAAAAGAAAAGATCCATGAAGGTAATTCGAAATGTAATTTTTTTCCTCCAAATATTTAAAAAATCGAAATTTGAAAATTCGGTAGGAGGAGTCAATTTTTTATCAAATGTTGGATTAAATTATTATTATTATTATTGTTGTTGTTGTCGTTGTTATTATTATTATAAGTGTTTGCTGCTGATTTATTTCGATAACTAATTAATCAAGCATTTATCTTAGTTCAAAGAAAGAAAATAAGGTCTCTTAGCAATCAATTAAATTAAATTTGATGCGTATTTGTGCATTTGGAACGTTTTTGAGGCAGTTGTAAATTGAAACCATTCTTTACAAGAATAATCATTTCTAGAATTTAAAAAAATGTTTGATTATAAAATAAAATAAACATTTTTGGATTTGTCATGTCATCATATATTGAAAACAAAAATAAAATCAGGTACAAGGGAAATAACTCAGGTTAAAAATATCCAAAATCTAGATTTTTGAAAAGGTGAGAAAAAGTATTCAAACTATTGCATTTTGAAACTGTATATAATAATAATGTGGCAAAAATATTTTACTACTGTGTGCAATACAGAGGGGGCACTTGGAAAATGCAAATGGCAGCCCCATGATTTTGGCATTTTAAAATATATATCGTTCTACGCAAATTCTCGTTCGTATGCAGATAAGGTAGTACTTAATATATAATTTAACTTAACTTATATAAACAGGTCGTTTGGGTGAACATGGGTCAGTGAGTTGGAGAGTTCCTGAGGACTTGTGGTGTGCGTTTATTGTGTTGCTACATTTTGTTCCACAAAATGCGTGTAGGTTGGACCTTTGAGTTACAAATACTAGGGTATTTAAGTAAAATTTAATTCAAAATTGAGCTGTGATTAAATGTGTTGATTATTATTTACTATGCTAATAGAATATATTCTTTTATTTTACTAGGTGTAAAGAAACTTTATGTCAATGTAACTCTTCCAGAGGATGAGAAAGATGGCAGTCTCACCTGTAGACACCTTTTTAATGCAATCCAAGAAGCTTCCGGTGTTCCTGTTGACAGACAAAAATTGATTTATAAAGGTGAATCAGTATTTTATGATGAATAACTCTGAGAAAAGCTATTTGAGAATTTAAATTATTAGATAATAACGGATCTCAAGATGAGACGTTCTTCATATATTACAATGTATTACTTATTCTGAATACATTTTGATAATGAATGCAGTATTTTGAATCTAGCTTTCATTATCTGTAATCTGGATTTATAACATATAAGGTATTTTAAATTAAATCCTTTATTCAATTCACTGGGTTAGTTGATAAGAAGAGGAGGCTTCCAGCAGCCATGACTAACCATGGGTTGGACAGCCATCCGTAGATTGTTGCTTTTTGCCCAGGCTGTGTGATATGGAAAGCAGGCTGTCACCCATGCAGCTTGCTTCTCTCTCTGCACTGTGCTGACTTCTCCAAAGGACCAACTGGATCTAACACAGTTTGGTGTTTTTATCGTGACAACATCACTATATACCTGTTTAACCATAGACTAAGGGTGCATCTACCCAGTGGTTTAACGGCATCCCGATATATAGACATGGGTATTTCCTGCCCCAGCGCAAGATATTGTACCTTGTATTCTTAAATGGGCACTCATCTAACTATAGACCAGACTTGACGTTGCTTAACTTCAGTGATCTGATGGGAATTTGACTGAGATATCAAGTTAAATGATGTATTTTTTCTTTCTTCATAACATGGAAAGATTCATTAAATTTTTTCCTAATTTCCAACATTTGAGTTCTGTCACTCACCATTTTTATTCCATTTATTACAGGACGGTCACTGACAAATTCTGATGAATTGCTTTCAAAGCTTAATATGAAAAATGGTTGTAAACTTATGCTGATGGCAAAACCTGTAAGTTTGACTCAGCAGTTTGTTAATCTTCTTGTAATGTTGTGCTCGGGTTTAGATCCACAATTTTTTGTTGTGAATAATTCACAGGCAAACATAACATAAAAGAAAACCAACCAGAAAATTAAGTAAGAAAACACAGCAGGTTATATTTGTTAGGAAAGACGCATCAAACACTGACACAAGTTGCAGTTCATGGTTCTTAGTCCTTTCCTCTCTTTGTTGGTCTCAAGGTGCAATGTCTGTGGTATGTCAATGTTATGACATATTCCTACATAACTGGTGAGACAGTGACCGTGTTGACAGTTCTCCAGGTCACAGCCGAATATCTCTCCCTTGGTTCTTGTTGTTTATATAACCCTGATATCTTATGTGTCAAAAGGAAATCAGCTGATATTTAATGCTGAATCATCACTAAACTTCTTTGTTGTTTGATTTCATTTCTGTATGCACTCATTTTATTTTTGAAAGAAAAATGTTAACATTGTTCATTTATTATAAGGTATTGTTTATACTTGGTTGATCACCAACCCAAATTAGGTGCATTTTTACATACTCATTATATCTCTGGGCTTTTGTAATCAGTGTTGCTAATCTCCTAGATGAGTCACTTTTCCAAGTTAACAAGCCTCATCAGCCTGAACCAAGATAAATGCTATGGTTTTGACTGGGATTTGAACTCATGTAATATGAATTCAGAGTCCAAGTTTTTACCAATGCTCTATTCTCGCTGTTATAAGGCGTTGTTATTGAAGGTAAACAATAGAATTCTATTAATGAAACACTTCATTTATTAGTAAATATGAATGAAAATTCCAAGAAAAATAGGAAACTATTTTTGTTTTTGTTTTTCTGTTTAAAACTTTATCATAAATGCTTTTTTTTTCTTTATTTAATTTTTCTAGAAAGCTTCTGTGATAGAATCCCCTGATCAGAAATCTCTGATAGATATTAACAATCATATTGAAAAACAAGCAGAAAGTTTACAAGAAATTTCCCGTTGTCTTTCTGGATTGAGCCAGGTAAGATACTTAATCGCTGCAAAAATGACTTTTGTACTTTCATGATCATGGGTCATGCAGTGTGCACCTTCAACTTCTAAAAACTTCATAGAAAATCACTTAAATTCAATTGATGTCTACAATACAAAACAAAATTGATGTCTACCTGGAAACAATACAAAAAGTTTGTATTTCTATACTTTAATGAAACAAAGTCTTTTTCTTTTCAACTAAATTATAATAGAAAAAAAAATATCCTGTTTATCAAGAAATAAATGCTGAACAAGATGAAATACATTAAAGGGAAATAATCCTTTTTTTTAAAATTGCACATTAATTCCCCTTGTATTTAAATCAATTATAAGATAAATCATTTAAAAATTGATTCTGAAATTCACATCTTAATTGTTTGATTGATTAGTTTTGTTGGCATATAAATCTTTTAATGCTAAAAATGATTATTTCTGCTAAGCACTTCCATCGACATGTTTTCTGACTAGCGCTAGGTGCACTATTAAACCAATAGATGGAAGGAATGAGGTTAGTTATACCATTTACCTAGAGCAGGGTTTCCCAACAGGGTCCATAACACCCACCAGGGGGGAATTACTAGACTTCAGGTGTGCTGTGACCAAATTTATCGTATAGGGGTGTCCCTGAGATCCTTTAGGGGCATGGGGAAAGACTCAGAGCTTCTAGTAACATTGTGTGTAAAATAGAAGAACAAAAAATTCATTTGCAAGAAAACTATCATTGAATTACAATGTGACAAAGAAATGAAGATAATCTTTGAAAAACAAGGTATGATAAAATGTGGTCACACTGCAGTGAAGTGTATGCTATGGTATGATAAATTAATTGACCCACTTGATTTATAGCTGTTAGTGTTCCCATTCAATCGACAGTGTAGAATTTTGTTGAATAAACTATATAAATATTCAATTATTTATTTTCATTTTAATTATGTACTACCACTACTACTAACATTGTTATGTAAGGATACATGTAGAAAGGAGGTGGTAGAAGGTATCTGAGTGTTCTAGGGGGGCATTTGCCCAAAATGGTTGGGAAATGCTGATTTAAACTCAATTAATTTGTTATAAAAATATTTGGATGTGTTCGATTTTTAATCACCTCAATTCAATCAAAACATAATTAAACCTAAAGTGTGCACACACACAGGGCCTTGCTTAGGGATGTCACAGACCCCACAATTTAAGAGGGGAATAATCTGTATAAGGGCCATAAAGATACATAGAAATTTGAATAATCTAATATCCAGTAAATTTCATTATAAACATTTAGGCAAAACAAATTTACCAATAAAAAGATTTCATTTATTAAAAGTATCATAGGTTGTTATCTTAAAGGAACATGCTCAAAATGTCCTCCATTGGCATTAACCCTTTTGACCCTATGGGGCCGATATATCGGCCTCAGTAACCAAAGGCAAAAAAGTCACACTGACATTTGAACCCTAACATGGTTCTTTAATTGAACGGCTCTGAGTGACTACTTGGTAATATTGTTGAGTTAGAGTCCAAAGATGGGGGTTGTGTGTGTGTCTTCTGTTGCTTTAAGTCACCAGGGCGGATGTATCGGTTCTTTAGGGTTTAAATGGTTAAGACATCATTTTTGAATTTATTTGTATGTAAATAAATAAGAGAAAAGAGCTTATTTAAACCTAAATTACAATTGTTAGTTTTCAAAGAATAAAAATAAATCAATATTTTATTAAGTAATAAAACTTCTAAATAAATTAATAAGAACACTAAATAAATAAATCTAAATAAGTAACCTTCTAAATAAATAAATAAAGTACTAAACTTCTCATGAATGTGTATATAAATGAATAGAGAAAAGAGCTTATTTAAACCTAAATTACAATTGTTAGTTTTCAAAGAATAAAAAAATAAATATATTATTAAGTAAAAAATACAATATAAATAAATAAATAAATAAATAAAGATATAAATAAATCTAAATAAGTAACCTTCTAAATAAATAAATTAAATACTAAACTTCTCATGAATGTGTATATAAATGAATAGAGAAAAGAGCTTATTTAAACCAAAATTACAATTGTTAGTTTTCAAAGAATAAAAAAATAAATCTATTATTAAGTAAAAAATACAATATAAATAAATAAATAAAAATATAAATAAATCTAAATAAATAACCTTCTAAATAAATAAATTAAATACTAAACTTATCATGAATGAATAGAGAAAAGAGCTTATTTAAACCTAAATTACAAATGATGGTTTTCTAAAGAATAAAAAAATCAATATATTATTAAGTACTTTTATCAAAGATTTTTCTTTGTTCTAAAAGAAAAGAAGATGGAAGCCCTTAAAGAACACAAAACACAAGAAATAAGCAAGAAAAATAGAAGAAAAAATAAAAGTAACAAAAAAAAACAAAACAAAGAAAAACATTGTAAATGAGATTGTCGTCTTTTTGTCAGTTGATTATTTTGACACAAAAGGCAATTTCAATAAAATATTTTTAAGAGATAAAAAGAAGTTTGTTTTTTTTCTACAAAAATCTACCGGAAGTCAGAACAAACAAATAGCTATTAAATATACATCAATTGTATACAATATAAGTTCATAAATTCTATTTCAATTTTTTTCAATTTGTTTTTTGTATTTGATATTTTTTTCTTCTTTTTTTCAATTCTTGATTCTGTTTTTATCAACACAACAAAAATCGAATTTCAAAAGAAACTTGCTCCAAGCTATTCTCTGATTTCTCGACACTCAATAATAATAATAATAATAACAATAATAATAATAATAATAACAATAATAATAATAATAATAAAAATAATAATAATAATAATAATAATAATAATTGCCAGTTAGGTTTTCTATTTCAGTTATTTAGTCATACAAGTATATT
>JAUZSX010033798.1:0-20728 GCA_034780655.1 Idiosepius hallami
CAATTTCGCTCAAAGGCTCCTGACCACACCTTTTCCTAAAACCGGGCGGCCGAGCAAAGCCGGGCTAAATTTCTAGTGAAGAATAAAATAATTTACTACAAACAACTTTTTTTTTCCAACAGATTTTTGGAAGGACTGTAGTTACGTTCATTCAATACCCAGTTTAGTATCTGTGGGTGTGGTTAGACCACTGGGTAGATGTACCCTTAGTCTTTGGTTAGACAGGCATCTATACATGCGGCTGGGGACCGCTTGTGAAGTTAAAATTCCCAAGAGATTTGCCCCTGAATCATGTGTGTTCTGCAGTTGAGTTGGCTAAACCTCAACATGTCAGTACGCCAAAAACACACATTCAACCCATAGCTGGAGGAAATAAGAAGATTCATATCTTTCTTAAGACTATTAACCTGAATATAAAAGTTATAGAGTGACTTAGACTGCAATTATGAATTACATTTCCAAAAACTGAGCATTCATCCACTGTGCATCCACGCTTCCTTCAATACTTACCTAGAATTTTTTTGCCTCCACCCGCTGCATGATGGGCCCCGGAGGGCGATCAAGGTTGGATCTCTTGCTATTATAAATCCAATTATTTGTTCTTTCTAAGTCAGGTCCACACTGAATTTTTAATTATATTTCATTTTTATTTTTGAGATGAGGCTTCATAATTTAGGAATTAAGAATTAACTTTGTTATTTGGAATAATAAAGTTAATTACTAAATTATGAAGCCTCATTTCAACAATAAATATGTAATATAATTGAAAATTTATATTACATGAAATTTAAAATATAATTTATAAATAAATCACAATCATTATTTATCTTTTCTTATCTGTCATAATTTCTGTTTTGTTGTTTGCTCTATAAATAATTTGCAGTAATACTACTTAAAAACAAATATATTTTTCATTATCAAAATAAATATTTTTAAAATCTAAAATGTTTTGTTTTCATACTTACATGAGAAAATAATTTAGGGTATTCTAAAAACAAATGAGTGATAAGATAGAGTATATTTAGTATAATTTTCTTTGTAATTTAATATAAATTTAATTTTAATAATATATTAGGTGATTATTCATTAGTTAAATTTTGTTTATGTTAAAAACATAAGAAAATTAGATTATATTTTTAATCGATTTTTAATTATTTATTCAAAAAGAATTTCCATCAGAAGTTTTTTTTATTTTTATTAAAATGAATCACTAAATTTTATTACAGAAACCGAGAAAAATTTTTCAAAAATTTGCGAATAGAATACAATTTTTTAAGAATGAAAGCCATCTTACTTTAAAAACAATGTAAATCTGTAAAAATGTATTAATATAAACAATTTGATTCTCGTATATTCTTGAAGTTTAAATAAACTAATCCTTTTATTAACATTTTTAAAAGGATTGTAAATTAAATGATTATTTAAGGATTTTAATGTTTGAAATAAAATATATATAACATATTTGAAGATTAATATATTTAAAAGGGTTATTTTTTTTAAAATTTGATTGACCAAAATTGAAATAGTTTAATCAGTTTTGTTTTAAAACAAACTACTTTGCTATCAATTTTTTACTTCATCTGTGGGAAAGGGTATATGTTTTAATAGATCTAACAGGAGACTAGTTGCTCTATAGTGGAGGTCCCTAGAAGTTTTGCTTTTAAATATACTTCTTTATACACATTGTAATTTCATTGTTTTGGTATTTTTTTTTAATTCTAGATGACTCCAACTGGAATAAACAGGATTGTTCTTCAACTTCAAAAATGGCTGCAGACACAAGATCAAATTAAGCAGAACATAATCATTTCTATATTATTAATATTATCACCATCACTATCATCTCCATCATCATCATAACACAGGTTTGATCACATTAAATTTAATTCATTTGATTCCAAATTTGAATAAAAAGATAAATTTTCAAACAAATATTTTACACAAATATAAAAAAGAAAAAACAAACAAACAAATATGGATTACAACTGAATGTTTTAAAAATTAAAGTACCAAAAGAAAAGAAAATGAAAATAAAAATACAAAATATATATATATATATATATATATATATATCAGAGCAAGTTGGAATTTCCTGAATCGTTGGAAACGGTTTTTAATTTTGTAAAAATAAATGTTTGTATATTGAACTGAAAAATGGTAAAATGAATGAGAATTTTGGAAAAATGGAATTTCTCAAAAAGTGCAAAGTTTTGAAGAAATAATTCTGATATGTTTTTTTTTTTTTTTTTATTGTTTGGATTTGACAATTGCTTGGCATGAAGAATACGGCAACTGAAAGACTTGCTCAAGAGCCAATGGCATATTTAGAGTCAGCCATAGGACACTTATTTAACTCTTTCATGGAAAAGTGGTTTATGCATTAATCTAATTAAATGGCTTCCATAAAGTAATTAGTTTATTATTGCTACATCTTAGACTATTGTCCTCATCTTGGTTTTCATAAATTCACAAAATTTCGGCTGCTTTAATCTCCACCATTTCTTTAAAATTAAATGATTAGAATTTAACATTTTATTTCAGTTAAAGATGGAATAAATGACTCTTATTTACCTGTCCATACCTTCAATTGTTAATTTCCAATTTGAGTTTGGGCATTTAGAACCAGAAATGAATTAAAAATTTTCCCTTAGTTTTAAATGGTGGAATTATTAGGTTTAAGACATTGTGAATATAACAAGATAAGAACAGTAATCTCAGATATTGTGATTGGAAGATGGCTTGAATTGAAATCTTTACTTTAAAAAAATTTTATTCTTCAAAATATATAAAATAAAAAAAATAGTCAAAGTGAATTATTTATAGATTACAAAAACAACTTGTAAGTCAGAATCTAATAAAAGTGAATAAAAAATATTTTTCATTTGGAATTTTAACATATGTCTTTTTATATAAGATTTCAGCAAATATAACTTTATAAATTATAATTCTATTTTTAAATTTTTTTATAAGAACTAAATGTGATTTATAACTAAATGTATTGACTTAACGTAATCGTTCTTTATTTATAACTGAGTTTAGTATTATTCCTGCTAACACAAAAATTCATAAGTATAGCCACAGTGGTCATAGTAACTAAGTTTTAATTCTCCTCAAAAAGCATTTAATCCAGATTAGTAGAAATATTTTTAGAAATTATTAGAATAGAAAAAAAAATCAATTCAGAATTAAAGAATATTTTTAGAATGATAGAATCTTCTCTGTTCCTTTGTTCCATTACATTTGTTATGCATATGGAATTGGACCAATCCAGCAAAAAAAAAATGTATAAAATTTATAAAAGACAAACCAATAAATTACAGATAGCTTTAGTCTATGACTTGGAGCCATGATCCATTTCATAGAAAGATTGAGTAATTTTAAAAAGCATTTTCAGTTTCCAGTTCTGGTTTAGAAACAATTAAAATGCAGTCAATAAAAAGGTTCATGTTAGCCTTTAAAGAATTGTTTAACTTAAAAAATCTGCTAATTATAAAAACTACTATATTTATAATCTGTTAATTATTTTTTTAAAACCTCTTGTCTGTATATATTTGACCATAACCACTATGATAATGAAAGAGTTAAGTAAGCCATAATTTTCACCATAGGAAACACAAGCTTATTAATTCTACAACTGCTAAGAATATTAATAATAAACACTCCATTTTTTGCATGATATACAAAGAAAATGTCAATTTGCTTAATACAAGACATACACAAAAAATATCAGTAACAAAATTAACACACAGAAAAAAAATTGTTGGGCATCTAGTAAGTATTTTTGATTTAGAAGAGAAAAAAGTGTAAATTTGTTTACGATGAAGAGGGACTTTTTGTGTAGCAGTTTTGTGTCAATTCACAATTGTTTCTTTTTTTCATTTTCAGTGAGAAGTATGAAACTTCCATATACACTGGTGTATAAATTTAATCTGAAGACAAAGTTTGTTTTTAAAAAAAGATTTTGAATGATTAAAATTGACAAATAATCAAAAAAAAAATTTTAGCAGAAATCATTGGTTATTACATCAAAGTAATGTTTGAATTTTCAGCCTTTAAATATCCACAGCTTTTGAACAGCAATAAATAAAATTAGTTTTCACAGCTTAAATGTAAATTATTTCAGCAGTAACACAGAAGATTCTGGGCCAAAGTAAATGCATATTTTTTTTCCTTCTTTATTCTGGCCAAAAGATAATATAAAAGAGAGCTACTTAGAGAATATCTTAAAAGGCTGTTTTAACAGCCACCATTTTACAAATTGATTTATATCAATGAGAAACACTCACCATTATGCTAAAACAAAGTTACATTTCATAATCCCAGGTATTTAGAACACAACTGGAATAATGAATTTAAAATTGTAAAGTTTAAAGTCTTTTGGATCTTAACCACTGGTAATTTATGATTAATAAATTACTTAAGAATACAATCATTGATATGCAAATTAGTATCACAATTGGTATACAGATGTTATCTGTCTTGATCCTTGATTTTGTCCCAAACAACCAAAAAATGAAGAACTTATATCAATTCTTGTCATATAGAAAAAAACCTTTTAAAAATTAGTTAACAATTAAATCATTCACTTTTCTTTTGAAAAGTGAATGATTTTTTCTCTTCTTATGATTAAAACCATCAAATAAAGCTTGAGTTTTAAGATTAGAATTGATGAAAAAAAAAATGATAAAAATAATATACTTTTATATTAAGACTTTTTAAGGAGTAGAAGTTACATGATTCGGATATGAATGGAAAGAAACATGAAGAGAAAATGAAGAGAGATGGAAAAAAGAGGTACAAAATGGAAAAAAAGATTTTAAGTTTTGGCTTCTTTTTCTTTGGAAAATTAAAATGAAAAAAAAATTAAAATTCATTTCAAATTAATTAGTTTAATTTTTTTGTTAATTTAGATTTTCTTGATTTATACACAAGTATATATGGCAAGTATAAAAAGCTGTTATGACAAAAAAAAAAGATATTTCACTAAAAAGTCAAGTTTTATGAACTCTCAATCAGTTTGGTTAGAATCCTTATGGCTTTCAAATGAGATATTTTTGATAATTGCATAAAAAAATGTGTTAGAGTATTTGAAACATTGTCTGTAGAACTTAGATAATTATTATTTCAAATAATTATGTCTCAGACTTTTGTCTTCATTTTTGTTATATGAACAACATTTTCATTGCTACTCCTACCTTCATTTTTAAAAGGTGTCTCTACTTTTCTAACATTGATTTTTTTACTCAGATCCTGATCCTACCATTTCAAGGCAGAGTTTTTATAAAATATCTTTTGAAAAAAAAGTTTGGCTTAATTGAGTTAAGTGATAAAACTAAAAATTATTATGTTCAAATTTATGAATTTATTTACTATAACCTCCTGCAACTTAGTAAATCCATTTGATATTTATCCAGTCTGAATTGGTGTTGTTAAAAGTGCAAAATAGTCTTTTTAATACAATACTTTAGTAAATTCACTTTTTGACCAATCTTATTTTGATTGTTTCCCATAGGTCTGTTTTGATGTAATATTGTCTTTTCACCCTTATGGCATTCCATCTTTATAAATGACTATAGGTCTTCGACTAAATTGAGATCAGTATTTCAAGTATGAATACTTTAAATAATGATAAAAATCAAAACTCATTTCATAAATTCAGACAATAGTTAGAAGTCTTCAGGTTAACTTCATTAACTTTAATAAATATAGTTTGGTTGATAATTTAAACCCGTATTATCACATTACTACTTTTTTTTTATTATCTTTTGGCTACTAATTCATTTGAGTTGAATAAAATGAATTATTTACTATATCAACTCAGTATATTGAATGTTACAAAGAATCTACTATGAAAATAAGTTTCTAATATGAATGTATGTATTTTGGAAAAGTTGCAAAAGAGATTTTGTCACAGAAGCCTTGTGACAAAACATCCTACATTTCTTGTGCTTCTTGGTTATAGCCTTTATTAAAACCTGATTACTATTCAAAAGTAGAGATTTCACTTAAGCTGTTTTAAGTCAAGCTGGTTTTTGATAATGCATTAGTTTTAAAAAATAATTGATGAAAAAACAAAAATTAAAGCAAGATATTTTACCTGACCTAATGTTTGTCAACTGCAATTATTGCTATCATAAACAAACATAACATCATGTTACAGTATGTAAGAATAAGAGCATGTAAAATCCTATTAATTGATGAACAGTAAATGAGAAAATATAATCTCCAAAAGAGTGTGTACTTTTTAATGAATCATTTGGTTTGTTATCTTATTTTATCCTAGTAAAATAATTATGATAAGCGTGTTTTTAGCTTATATAAATGCATTTTTTACTAGTTTTTACTGCAAGCATCTGTGGTGGTGACATATAAGAAACACTATCAGATTTTATTTGTACATTTAGATTGATACAGACCAGTTGCAAAAATTTGATAATATAAAATAAAAAGCTTTGGAATATTAACAATGTATTATTCAAAATGCATTAACAAATAAAATATAAAAACTGGAAATGGTTATAATTGTTTGACAGAGAAACAAATTCAGCCTAGTCTAAAATGAAGATCTAAGGATGATCTAAGGAAGGCATGTTTGTTGAAATTAATTAACAACATAGGATGAGGTTTACATAAATTAGTTTTTCTATCCAAGTTTGATTCATTAAAAAAAAACAAAAAAAAATTCTTAAAGTCTTCTCTTTTGATTTTAGTTTTGTTGTATTTCTAAAACCAAAAAAGTTTTGTTCAAAGATATTTTAATATTTACAATGTGAACATTCCATTGATCAATATTCATTTTGTTCCTATTCTTTAGATTTTTCTCTTTATCCAACTTTTAACAAAATCTTCTCCCTGATCTGAAAAAATGTGATAAAATCTCCATGCCAGTCTACATATATGATTAATATATACAAATTATTTCAGAATCTATTGGTTGAGAATAATCAAGATTTTGTATATTCTGTCTTGGAAAAAATAGAGCAATTTAAATCTAAAGCTAAATAAACTTTAATAAATCCAAATTTTTTGAGGACTTTTGGAGTTATTAAAGTTTATTTAACTTCAGATTTCCCCTATCCTCCAGAAATAAAGAATTTTTTTTACTGCTAAATTCATTTTTATTATTTCAAAAGAAAATTAAAGGATCAAAAAGAAATTCATTTTAGGAAAATTTTATTTATTTTTACTTTTGCTTTTTAGTGATTTTAAATTTAAAAAAAAAAACAAAAGAAAAGTTTTAAAGGAACTTTTTTATTTTTTAGGCTTGAATAAATAATTAAGATGAAAATTACCTGAGATTAACTATTGTAAGCGACACCTGAAAGTGACAGCAAAATAGCACAGCTAAAATATCATAAATATAACAATAAAAATGAAGACAATGATATAAGATATTTAATTGATAACAGTGCCTCATCTCAGTCATCTTCTGAACAACCAAGATAAGGACATAATCAGATTTTTATAAATAATAACTTCATCTTGGAAAAGCAGAGACAAAATTATTTTTTTTTCCCGTTTTTTTTTAAAGAGAAAAAGAAAATTAAATTTGAATTATTCGTCTGAGATATTTTCTTTTTTTTGTGAAGTCACAAGAAAAAAAATATTAAAGAAGCGCTGGTATGAAAATTTTTACAAGATGAAAAATTGAATCGATGTTTTGTTGAAAAAAGAAGAAAAAAATTTGAGCTTCTTCTTAAATTAAAAAAAGAAAATAGGGACCCATACCTTGCATTTATCAATACACTTTAACACAGACAATTATTTATTTACATTATGCACACACACACACACATGCACACACAAATACATACATATATTGGTTTGCAGTACATCTGTATAAATCTGATTTTTGATTAGTTCTAATTTTACTTAACTGTTTCGGATTAACAACTAATCAAACATTTTGTTTAATGTAAAGACTAGAATAATTGTTTTTGATAAACATTATCTTTCAGCAACAAATAACCGTAGAAATAAGAGGCTTCATACCTTTTCCTAAGAAATTTTCAATGAGAAATGATTTTGTAGAGCATACTTTTAACAATTCATAAGCTTCACATATGTTGAAGTTTATGTTTTCTATAGTTAATAACAATCCACATCTTATAGAAAATGTGTTTGCAAAATCTGAGGCCAAACACTAGTTTTCTAGGTCTTTAATAGAAAAATACACACAAGAAAAGTTTACTACTATTTCATAATAAATATCAGATTGTAGCTTTTAAAAAATCTATACATTATGGACTTGAGAAGAAAAATACTCAGAAAGTAATAGAAACTTACCAAACTTTATCTAAGTTTCTATTACTTTCTGAGTAATTTTCTTCTTAAGTAAATAGGATTATAACATTGTATCTTTGAAAATAAATCTGTATATTATGCACTAATTATAAACTATTAAAAAATCCTACTCAAGATTTTAAATTTCATTGAGTGTATTATTTTTTACATTGAGACAACAAAAAACTTTGTATTAGATGCTATATAAAATATGTAAATTTAAATTTGGCTAATGGATAAAATTTTACTTATCCTTTTCCAACTGACAACTTAATATGATAAGAACATTTGATGGATTAACTATAGTGAAAAGTTGACTGCAAATCAATAATTATTTTAGCTGTGTATGTTTCACACACATACATACTTAAATATATATAAATTATGCACATATATATAGACACACACATACATATATATATTTATAGATGAATGAAACATATCTATTACAAATTACCATTCATCTATAAAAATTGTCAGAAATTCAATTTCATTTAATACACACACAAACACACACACACATATATATATATGTATATAGTCGATCAACAATTGCACAGGTGAGAAACTAAGTCACCTAAATCCACTGACCGTGTCCTCGCTGATCAACTGCTTCTTCTCTATTACAGCTATTAAACACTTTAACTACAAATATAGACATCATTCTTTCTATAGATTAATACATTCATATATATATATATATATATATATATATACACAACACAAACACACTTTTACACCTACATACATATCTACAGACACACACGCTGCACATGTACTTATACATAAATACAAACACATATATGAACATAGAGACTCATACAAATGTATATATACATTTACATCTGTATGCAACCATCTGCATATACACACACAATACTTACACTCATACGTATATATGTATACAAACATGTGTGTATTAGGTACTTATGTTTATATATGTATTTTTTGGTTGTTTACTCTTACTTTTTAGTTTCTTTTTTTATTATTTTCTTTAATTAGAAATCTATATTCCCTTATTTCATTAATAATTAGTTTTTAACTTAAATTAGAATTTACACAAAAAAAATTATTCTTGAATAACATAACAGGTTTTTCTGTTTGTTAAAAATGCAATTGTTAATATCTTTGAAATTTTCTCTTTTTTCAAAAATATTTCATTTCTTGGTTTAACAACAACAAAAAAAAACCTTGTCCTGTATAAGATCCAATGGACACAACATATATAAATAATAATGATGATGATAATAAATGTACCCTGACAAAGGAACACTACTCCAGCATTAATTATTTTCTTGTTATGTTTTTTCAATAATTTTTCTATCCTTAATATATATATACACACATATACATTTGTACACACAACCGTATGCATATACATACACAACCATACATACATATGGCAACTGCCACTTTGCAGAAGATAGGTAATTCCAGTGTGGTCACCTGCAAATGAGTTCATAGTTGCTCGATTGTCCCACTCAAATTTTGATGAACTTGTTACAAAAATGACATCCTAATCTCGCTGTATGTACGCAATTGCAGACACACACACACTCATGCACTCAACACTGAAGGTGGGCAATTTACAAGATGAAAAGGGGAGTCGATGTTTTGGTAAAAATAGAAGAAAAAAGTTTTTATCCACAATAATAAAAAAAAAAGAAAAAGAAAATTATATAAACCTTGTTTGAGGATGTGTAAAACACTCACGCAAAGATGCATTCATTTATTTATTTACAGCATTGCTAAATAGACAATACCAACATCCAATGGCCTTTTGTTTTCTCTTTTAATAAAAATGGCTACTTTCCTTCAAATCCAATTATTCCCAGTTTTTACTATTTTCCAGGACAAGAAAGTACTTTATTCTTTTGAATAAAACTTTATCATCAGATATTATTAGGTCATTACTAGGGAAACGTCATATTCTAATAATCACATTTTTGTCAAATTTTCACATATTTTTATTTTAAGTTATTAATTTTATACTGTCTAACCTTAACTTCTTTACTTTACAGATACAGTTCAGGGCAAAATTTAATTTCATGATTTAGATATTTTGAATCAATATTCTTGAACTCATAGATAATTAAGAAATTTATATTGTTTATGAATATGAATTCTGATGTGGGACAAATGCCTTTAAGACAACTAGAATAATTAATGAGGTGTTTGGTGAGAATGTGGTGAATGATCGAACTGTGCATTGATGGTTTGAAAGATTTGGATCTGATAATTTCAGTCTTGAAAACTAAGCCTACATTAAGCCTATTTATGAAATTGTACAATAAAGTATCATTTCTACATTGGACATTTCATTCTTAATAACTCAATTCAAATATAAGACATTCTATTTTGCGTTTCCTAAAAACTTTTTTTAAAGCCCTTAACCAACCAAAAAAATATCTTAATGTTTTGATTATATTTAGATTAGACTTAATAAGAATTTACTGAGATTTTTTTTTACAACCAACATTTATTTAAAAAAATGAAAAATTTAAAAATATCTATAAAATTCAAATCTAGATTAAATAAAAACAAGAGTTTTTAAGTTACTAAATGTAAATATGTAAGTAATGTACATATGACTTGAAAAGAAAAAATCGTTTTCAAAAAATGATTTAAAAAAAAATTTTTCATTTTGTAGTATTTGAGGTTTTATAATTTTGTTAAAATACTGGGATTTTTAGTTGAAAAATAACCTCAGGGGTTTTACTTATTCTCAGGCCATATTGTTGATCTATACAAACATGCTTACATACATGTGTGTGTGTGTGTGTGTGAACATATACACTTTTGTATCATTATTTTAGTATTTCTGAATGTAAATGTTTTTGTTCAGCTTCTAATTTCGTTAGACAGAAGATCTGATTTTCTTTGGTCAAAGAATTGACTGTTTCTGGCTTTGAATCGAATGTTTGTTTGTTGTGGTGGGTGCCATTGGTGGGGAATAGGGATAGGCAAGTTTTAAGCCTGGGGACAAATTCGTCGGCTATCAATAACATTTCGTCAGCATTTGCTTGAGGTAGGGTGTGGTTGAGGTTAATAAGAAAATGCCTTTGGGAGGCTGAGCACCTGCGTATGACAATGTCCAACTCCAGGAGCCTTTCGAAGATGCTCGAAAAGGTCCATGAAGAGTTAATGTCGATCAAAAGAAAATGTCTCTTGCCGCTTATCTCCACAAAACGGACAACCTTACCCTCAAGCAAGGTCATTCCCCCTAAAACAAAATCAGACGTCTGTGAAGAATCAGAAAGAGGAAAATTGTTTTGGCTTTCTTCAGACTGAGGATCTGAAGAAAATGGAGAAGAAGACGATATTGTGAGATCAAAGCCATTGCTATTGGCATCATTGTCATCATTTTTGTTTCGATGTTTTTCAGAAAGGTCTAAAGATACAGGTTTAGAAAGGGAATCACAGTAATTAGAAGAAATAGACATTAAATTGGGATTGCTTAGCGCAACAACTGAATTTGAAGGAGCAAAAGACTCGTCTAAAGAAATTGTGCTACTGCTTGTCTCTAGGGTAGGATCAATGGGTGCGTCTATCTTGATAATCTTGGTCGAAACATCTTTCTCATCGTCGTCCTTGGATAAGGGATGCTCAGAAGAATCAATAATGTCTGATGGGGACGTTTGGGTTGAAGATGACGTTGTTCCAAATATAGGAGATTCAAACGAAGGCTCAAATATTCCTGACATTGGACGCTTAATTGGTTTTCGTGCATTAGTTTGGCATTGCCCTGAAATGGAACTAAAACTGTTACTAGCATGATTACATGAGCAGAAATAATTTAATGGTAAACCTGTTTCACCAGCGGAATCTGAAGGTTCTGTTTTCATGGTTGCTGTTGTCGGCACGTCCAGCACTTTTAACCAATCGTGATCATAAACACTCTTAACATCTGGGTCCCATTCCTGGATGCAAGCTGTTAGATTGCATTCCCTAAAGCTATAAAAAAAATGATAAATAATTTCAGCATCAGTAAGCAACATAATACTAAGAGGCGTGGCTTTGTGACCAGTAAGAAGTGTCCCAGATCCGAGAAGATATTTCAAAGCAAATGATTTCATGTGGGAAGGAAGCTCTAAATATGGAAAGCTGTAGTCACGATATTTTGTCCGATAAAAGATGACTTGTTTCTTTCCCTGAAAACACTTTTGAACAAGTTCTCGGACAATCACATATTTTTTTACATTAATAATAACACACAATAACTTATAGCCATGAAATTTGACAAATTTATGGATTATTGGAGATGAGAGCCTCTTATCGAGTGGTTGATGGCAACTGCCATTGAAAGCATGCGTTAAACAACCATAAAAAGGATTGTTAGTTTGGCATTGTTTGTCAGTGGAATTAGCTGTGTCTGTGAAGTCGTTATTTGGGGCTTGAGCAGCAGTATCTTGGGGTGGTAGTCGAAAGATACGACCACGCCTATCTGGGCATGTAGCTGATATTCTTGTTTGCAAAATGTTCAACTCGTATTTAGCTAAGGATGTTTGAGAACTGATTTTTGATTCTAGCTGCAAAGAAACTTTGCCTTTTTTCTTTGAATTGGAAATTGGTTTTGTGTCTCTTCTGTTACAAGAAGATAAGGATTCTTGAAATTTCAAGGAATCGGCTGATTTTGGTTTTTTCTTTGATTGACGCTTTTTTTGAGAAATTTCTTGCTTTTTTAATTTCTTTAAATATTTTTCTGTTTTTGTTTTTTTCTTTGAATTTTCATTTTTTAATTTTTTCATTTTTTTAAATTTCTTTTTTGAATTTTTTGACTTCTTAGTCAGGTTCTCGTGGAGACTGCAATTCAATCTTTCTTGTGTAGAATTCATTGACACCATTGTAGAATTTGGCTGCTTTATATCAACAGACATTATATTGAAACCTAGAGTGGAACCGGGTGCCTCAAGACACCCAACCTGGTTTTCCATCCTACTTGCATGAATGGAATGTTCATGCTTTGTACTTGGTTTCATGTTATCTAAGAGAACAATACCATCATTACTGTTCTTAGAGAAGCTGATTCCATCTTTATGACAATTCAAGAATGAAGAAAACAATGAACCATTTTCCTTAGTGCTTTTGGAATTCTCAACTTCTGTCAGGGGTAAAATCTTTGGTTTTTGAAATTCTTTTAAAGCAGAGCTGTTTGAATGTTCAGAATATTCTAAAACAATGTCTTTTTTTGACGTAGCAATTGGTGTAACAATAACATTTGAATTCTTACCCTGCATATTATCAGAGTGGCTCATTCCAAGCAAATTATCACAAGCAGACTCCTCATAGTCGGTTACAATAGCGATTACTTTCATATCTCCATTCTCACTGATTTCCAAACATGGTGAGTCATTGATTTCTTTCAGACTTGATGGAACTTTCTCAGAAGCATTGCTTATTTCCATTGGGTTTTGTGGCGGAATGGTGGTTAGATCTGATTTATCACTCTCCACTTCAGATGTTGTTCTTTCAATGTGGGGAGATGTTGTGAGGGTAAGGATGTTACTAGTTTTTGACAGAATAGATTTATTTGCTTGTTTCACTTGCACCATGGAACTCAGGAAAGAATTTGTTTCTTGTTGCTGTGACTCTATCTGATGCTGTGACTCTTTCTTCTGCTGTTGTTGTTGTTGTTGTTGAGGTGACTTGGGACTTTCGGAACTGACAATATTTTCTTTGAGTACAAATTCTTCAGAACTTGATTCCTGGGAATGATCAGAGGTTTGCTTAATCGATTCTTCAACCAAACTTTTTTGTTTGTCAACAATTTTACTTTTTGGCTCTGATTTATTTCCAATTGAATTGTCTTTCGAATCAGGACTTTCGAAGAGTTTCAGTTTTGCTAGACTAAAATCTTGAACATCCTCATCATTAGAATTAATCTTATTCTCAGCAGCAAGATCAGCAGTATTTTCTTTAATGTTATTTTTTGCCATCTTATTGTAGGACCCAACTGGGTACTCAGAGCGTGAGTGGTCAATAGGTAAAATGTTATCGCTTTTATTACCGACAGAAGAGGCCCTTTCAGAATTTTCTAACCTATCTTCTGTAAGAGTTATTGTTTTTTCAGACGGATTCCAAATTTTACTGACTTTTGGGGTTTCTCTCTTCATCTTTGTGGGTTCAGCAGAATTTTGGGGTTTAGGTATCCTTATCAAATCATTTTTAGCATTTTGTGAATTAGAAAGACTTTTCAAAACAAGCTGCTCTTTAGAACCAGTCTTTGAGATGTTGGTAGGATTGTTTTCCTGAGAATTATTTTTTCTTGAAACATCTAAAGTCTCCAGTTCCTCATCAGAAATTCTGTGTTCTACAAGCTGTTTCTTGATTGGAAGGATTGCTTTGGAGATTTTGCCAACAGATGGCTTGGCAAGGTTCAGTGCAGTAAATGGAGAAATGGTTGGTTCCTTATCAGACTTAATCTCAGGTAACATCAATGATTTTTCCTTGATTGTTTTTTTAGGGAAACTTTTCTTTAACACAGATAAACCATTTTCTCTGCTATTTAAACCTTGGATGCTTTTTTCCTTAGAATTAACTTTTTCTGACACAAGTGAAAAAGGTAATTCTTTCTGTAGAACATTTTCTACAAGAATGTCATTGTTGTCTAAAGAGTTGGAACTAATGGTAGAATCATGAAGCGAGTCAACAGAGTTGTCTGCAGTGCTAATTGTATCTAAAGACTGCCTAGACCGTATAACGGTACATGGAATCAGTGTTTCACCAGACTGAGTTCCATCTGAGTCTGTATCATCTAATGTTATACATTTATTATTTTCTATGGAGTTTGTGTTTTGGATCACTTTCCTTTCAAGCAGCAAGGGGTCCTTAGGGGGTGGGGGTTCTTTTAGGGGCAGTGGGTCTTTTTTCAGTAAAACACCTTCTTTATGACTTGTCTGTGCTGCCTGAGGGTTTGAATCCGATTCTGATAATGAATGCAGTATATCAACAATATCACAATACTCAGGGGCATTATCACTGTCCATTTTATTCAAGTATTTATTTGACTGATCACTGGGGAGTGGTTTCTCAATGATATTCGATGACATCACATGTTTGTCATTTGAACCGAAATTAGAATCTATCAGTTTGTTCATTGTCCCTGAGACCCAACAGGAAGTGTCCTCATCAATAACAAAACTGTCTCGTTTACGGGGTTCGTATTTCTTACGCTTTGATCGTCCATCTGATAATTTCATTGGGAAATCATTTATGGAATCAGTTATAATAAGGTTTTCTTTTTGGTTGTCTTGGATTGTTGTTGGTTTTAAATCTGGCAGTTTCCGTTTCATAGGGGAAATTTTAGCCGCGGCTAAAGAAGAAGAGTTGAGAGTCTTATTAGGAACACCAGAAAATGACAAAGAATAACTGTTTGTTATGACAAGGTCACATGATGCAGTGTCTTTTTGAATAGAGTTGGAATTATTCTTGTTGGGTTCACTTGCTAGTGTCGGTGGAGGAGAGTCCCGAGAGAGATCGATTACATCCTCGATAATTCTTTTACTTATTTTAGAAGTGTGTGAATATGGGATGTGATTTTTAGAAATGGGGATTCGTGGTGCACGCTTTTCTAGAATGTTACTTGAAACCTGAAGACTTGCATTTTGAGGGTTTGGAGTCAAAGAATCAGAGACTGATACCTTTTTCATGTTGGATTCTTTCTGGTGTTTCTTCATAAGTCTTTTAAGGAAATATTCCGTAAAATTACTAGAGGATGCATTGTGGTTTGGTACCTCAGGCAATGTGTTTGAGGAAGGGTTTGCTATCGACAATTTTGAGCAATAGTCAGGTGATAAAATGACAGTATCCTCCATCTTTTTAATTTTACTCGGCAAAACTGCCATCTCTACGATGTTGACATCATTTTTTTCCATTTTCTCGTTAGTTTTCACAGCTTTCTCTTTAGTTGTTTGTGGGGGGCTCTTTTCAGGCATTTTGTACCATGATCGACGGGTGACAGTTGTGCCACAGACTGACGCTGTTGTTTCACATTTCTGTACCAGAGTCTTTTCAACAAAGTTGTGGTCAGGTCTTATGTGGTTCCCAACGTGCCGCAAACAGTCCAGATTATCCAACTGCCCTGAAGGAACAACAACAGGAACATCTTGTATAGGAATGTCATTAGGGTAACGAGCATACCAGCCTTGGAGATTGTTTGATGCTGGAGCATGCATGGATCCCAGTAAAGGGTCAATTACAGAAGGTGTCTGAGATGGAAGAGCCGGAGGATTGAATGGGGATTGGGGTATACGATTAGGGACCCGGCAAGGGAATGATTGTGGAGATGGTACCATACTGCCATTGCTTACAGATGGGGTCAACCAAGTTCCAGGGTGACCTGGTGTCCATCCTGTCCAAGGTGGGGCCCGTGATGACCAATTGATATTATTATAGCAATTACGATCAGGGATGAATGGAGGACCCACACCAGAATAGTAGCCCATTGTTTGATGGTAGTGTGAGATCTGTGTAGTGAAGACATTTTCTTCTAGTTGAACTCTGTTTGTGTTACGGCGCCTTTCCCTCTTGCTCGGGATATCTTCATTTCTCAAAGACATTCCACTGGATTTTGAAGAAAATTCTAATTCCTTTCGATGTTTATCCAATAAAAACTAAAAAACAAAACAAAAAAAAGAAATTATTAGAATGTATTTTCTTCAAATCTAAATTAATAAAACAACAATTTTTACTTTATTTTCTATTTTTTAAATTTTACTTTTATAACAAACTTATGTTAATAAATCTAAATCTATTTTTATAATAATAACGAAGCAAATATCTAAACTTGTATTATTTGCTAATAAGTTTTAGCTGGGTGCATGTAAAATGGAAGGATATATTTTACATTCAAATCTACATTTTCTCATTTTATATAAAATCATACAAAAATGTTTAAAAAAAAAAGATTTTAAAATCCTATAAACATTTGATGACTAAAATAATGTAAAATTCCATAAAAACTGATTGCACTATTGATAATTTGTAAAATGGATCAAATGTTTCTGCTATAAAACCAAAAAGCAGCAATCAGTAGAGTGTGTCAAGACAAAAACACGAAATAACCTTTTATTGAATAAAAATAAACAAAAACAGTTAAAAATTCAATGAATTCAAACAATAATAATAAAAATAAATAAATAAATAAATAAAATGAATAAATTTATACTAATGTTATAAAGTAATCAGCCAGTACAGGTAAAGTATTGAAAACAAAACAAAACAAAAAACAACCAATTTAATAGCAGTCTCAGTGAGTCGCTGATTAATGTGAGAATTTGGGAATTTTATTACTGGAGTTCAAATCCTGATCCAACATTCATTCATTTTCAGTTCAGAATCTTTAATTTATAATCAATTTAATTTAAAATTTTAAAAATACGTAAATTTCAAACCGTTTTTCAAGATATTAATCAATGAACTCTTGCTGCATTAAACCTAAATTTAGCTTCAAAAATAAAAAAAAATAAAACAACTACGATTGACAATCAAAATTATAATTACTTCCTTACTTAACAAAAGATAGGTTTAAGCAACTAACATATTTAATAATACATATAGCATGTTTTACAGAAAAACTTTTTTTCTGAATAATTTCAACTAAAATTCTATTGATTTTTATAGATCCATCTTATATACAATTAAATAATGCAAAAAAGAAGAAGCGGCCATATTGATGAGTCATGTGTCAGCTTCTTCTTTGGCTTCCTTCCATTAAAACCAATCCTTGCTTCTATGTTTCTTCTTCCATGGATAACCTTATAGTGATTGTCTCATTGCAAGCTGCAGTCCAAGATGAAATAAAGAAAAAAGCCCATCTTTTTCTTTATCCTTTCATTATTCGTTATTCCCCATGGACATTGGAACTTTAATTATATTTGTTTCCTCAATAGAAAAAGGTTTTCAATTTTCAAGTTGGGAAGCAAGGACTCAGAAGCCTTTCTGGAACTATTTTAAAATCTGATCCATTCTTTTGTATTCAATGAACTCTATATAGTGAAACACATCAAGGCTATGGAGGTTCTCACATATATATACAACATAGAAATGTATATCAAACATTGCATATTATATTATGCCAGGCACTTTGAGGGCTTTGTTACAGCAAAAAATCTAAGAGATGAGAACTCTGACTCCAAATCTTCTGAAAAAAGCTAGCCTGCAAAGAGCTAACCACCCTGCCAAACAAATGCAAAAAACGATAATAAAAACAAATCAGGAAGTCCACTCTATGCTCGCTGTTTAAAAACCCTCCTTTGGCATGTCAGATGGAACCTTCATAGCCTGACTGCGTTTGACTATATGGAATACACAAGAATGGACCAGATACAGGATTTGTACACACTGCGGTTTTTAATAGAAATAATTATATTGGACTACTTTTTTCATGCTAACAAAAAGCTTTGCTCATATTTTGATTATTAGAAGTAAAAATAAAGGAATTTATCTTGAGAGAAAATGTTGTCAAGATATAAGAATGAATCAAAGAGATTCAATCTGGTTTCTTTGACATCATAAATGAAGGATTCAATATTTGTTGTTGTTGATATATCTTATTTTAGTAAATAATATAACAAGAACAACTGGGTTCTGTTTAAAGACAAGGGATTTTATATACAAAGGGATACATTTGAGTTTCTTCGAAATCTTTTCTCGTTCTGTCTTTTTTTAATCTTCTTCCTTATGAAAGGGTCTTTTCATAACATGTCCGTTTCATCTATGAAGGGGTGTCAGGTTCTTCCATTATGTCAGTTGTCCTGATTCTGTGATAAAGATCACTTTACTTTCTTTTTTGACTGATATAAAGACAGATATATTTTTTTAGTGTACAAAACAAAGTTAATATTATGTTTAGTAGAGATCTCAAACAATGCTTTTGAAAGTCTCTATTGCTGCATTAAAGATGATCAAATTTAAAATATATGATTAAAAGTCATCACAAAGAATTCAGAATTTGTCCAACTCAGTTAAACTCTATTTTTGTCCAACTCAGTTAAACTCTATTTTTGTCCAACTGAGTTAAACTCTATTTTTGTCCAACTCAGTTAAACTCTATTTTTGGCCAACTCAGTTAAACTCTATTTTTGTCCAACTCAGTTAAACTCTATTTTTAAAGCTACTGATTTTGACAGGTTATATTAAAATGGAATCAGGCTTTCAGGTGAAGTTGTCTAAACAAATTCTGCTGAGAATTTAAGCTTGCTAAGAAGTTTCTAGAAGGCACATATATTTCATCAAATCCACAAAAATCTACTTAATAGATCTATGATGTCATTACACACACAAAAAACATTTTTGAACAGATTTTCATAATGTACTACTAAGAAAGAAATACCATTTTTTAAAAATAATTTAAGCCCACAAAAACATACACACATACTTTCAATTACAAAAACATAAACACTATTTACAAAATCTAAAACCAAAATTTCTTCATAGCAAGTGTCAATTCTAATAAAATCTCATTAGTTACAAATAAAATCATTCTATTTAAAACTTTATATGAATAAAGGTTTTGATTTTAGGGTAAAGAATTTTTAGTAATTTTTTTTTGCAATTCTTATAAAAGTTTTTTAATTAATAAAACGTTTTAATAAAGACAATATTTATACAATTTAATTAACACAAGTTGATGGCTTTTTCCATTAGTGAAGCAAAGTAAAATTTTTTTTATATATACAGTGAGAAAGATAAGAAGACTAAAGTGTTTGTTGGCTTTGTTTTATGGCATATCAACCTTTCAAAGTCATTTAATGCAGAGAACAATCCTTTTATGTATACACACATAGTTTTTTTTTCAATAACACAATGTTTGCTATTTAATTGATAGCTAGAGAGAATGTGAGGATTCATACGTCTCCTAAGGGCATTCGTCCAATTATGAATGCAAATGGAACGGCTGGGATTGGAACTCACATACTACAATTCCGAAGTCCAACTGCCTACCTACTAGGCCAAATGGATTCACCCACTGACTAAAGTATAGAATGAAATGAGGTAGGTCACCACCAAAAGAGAAAATAAATGCAAAGAAATAGAGGTGGGTGGAGTAAAAACTAAAATAAGAGTAGTAGTAGGAGAAGTACAGAAAGAAGAGTTAACTGGTGTGAAATAAGCAGATGGTGCAACCAATGGAACAGATTAACATTGTGAATAGAGATTCAGAAAGAGAGAGAAAGAAATAGAGAGAGGGAAAAAAAGTTATTTTTTTTAGGAACTAAAAAAATTTTTTTTAAATCATTGTTTTTAGTAAAGATAATAACGAAAAGGTGCATCTAAAATGCTTTACAAAACCAAATATGAATAAAAGTAAAAATCAATACCATTTTAGTTGAGAAAAACAAAATTTAATCAACACATTTTGCCAAAGCATAAATTGGTAAAAAAACTCAAATAGATAAATAAACCAAGATATATTTATCTTAAATTAATTCGTAAGGTATATATA
>JAUZSX010033906.1:0-20707 GCA_034780655.1 Idiosepius hallami
TAACAGTTTTGACTGGTATTTGAACTCGCATAATACGATTTCATAGCCCGAGCTCTTACTAATGCTCCACCGTCGCTGCCCAAAATTGCATGTGTGAAATATATATATATATATATATAAATATATATATGAATTTTACTTTATATTTATTTTTTATATCAAATTGATTCAGCTTTGATTTTCTCAACAGAAAATTATGTTTATAAGTTTTGATAGACTATTTGTGTTAAAAATTGTGTTGATTGGTAGAAAATTATTTGTTGAAGTTTTGAAAGCTTGTCTATATAATGAAAGTTGACATTCAAGGGAGAAATGGAATTTATTCGCAAGGAATGACGTTTTAAATTTCAAAGCAGCAGCAGCAGAAGCTGGCAAATATATTCCACCAGCTAAGCAAATTTGATGCTTAAAACGGATATAATAAATCTATTTTTGTTTTTGAATTCAAGAAAGCAAATGCATTGTGGGAGAAAATAGTTTTATTTTGAAACATGTCCGCAATAATACTAAACTACTGGTTGTGTCAAAATGATAATAAATGAAAATACAAAATGATAAAAATTTTATTTTGGTGTTTTCTTTTTGCTTTTTTTGTTTTTCTTTCTTAACTTTCTTTCTTCTTTTTCTTTTCTCATTCCTGTCAGTCTCTCCTCTTTTTCTGAATTTTTTTTTTAATTTCATTCTTTTTAGAAGATGCATTCTCTCATTCATGGGAAATGAGGGTGGAGCAGGGATAAAAGCTTGGTCTCTGGACTCATATCACATGAGTTCAAATCATTGTGAAAACCATCACATTCACTTCTGCTGTCTCGAGCAAATGAGGCTTGTTAACTCTGGAGAGTAACCTATCTAGGTGTAAGGATAATCCTGATTCCAAAAAACCCTAGTAGATGAGACCCGTCAACTCAATGAGAGTAACTCATCTAAGTTAAGGACAAAACTGAAAAGTCCAGAGATGTAATAAGCATCTAAAACTGGCCTTGTGTCTAACTTGGGTTTGGGCTCAAACAAGTAGATATATCCTTATCTTATTCTATAATCCACCATGTCATCCACTCCAATACCTCCACCCCTAAAACGGAAAAATGCCTCTTTACTCCATTCTTTACAATTTCTTTTTTTCCGTATCCATCTTAATTCTTCAGCCTCTTCCTAGATAAACAGTATGCAATTTCAAATACTGGCCATTCCATCAATTTCACACATGCAATTTGCTTGGGAAAGATATAAATCCCCATTTCTCTCCATGGATTAAATAGTGCCTCCCTTAACAGGGATATGCATATGAATTTTTGGGACTGCTTGTGAATTTCATATTCCCTTAAAATTTACCTCATGAATTTGTGTGTATTTAATGTTTGAGTTAAACTCAAACAGGTTAGTAAGGGGGCAGACTAAGCCATGGGTCAGTCGGACCATCTCTGCAGGCCCGGCATTGCTAAGAGGCCTGCCTCACTGCCAATAAAATTATCAAGAATGTTTTTGTTATACAATCATTCATGCATTCTGACACAGGTCACACTGCTGTGTGAATAATGACTATAGCTGATTACCGGATATAGTTAAATCTATATGCACAGATCAGTTGCTGCACAGCCTCTACATGTGGCATTTAATTGTAAAAAATGGGGTAAGAAGCCCATTGTATTTTATGCTTGAGAGCCCATAACACTCTCAGTCTGTCCCTGGTTACACAGACATACCCTCTTCCTTAGTCCTGTTTCTTTCTCTTCTGTTCAGACTCTTTTTTTTTCTCTTCTCTTTCTTTCCAACTCTCTTCTTTCCATCTTTTCTTTCATCCTCCTTAATTCCATTCCTTCCTTCTCGATCCACCCTGATCCTCTTCCTCCTTCCTTTAAATGATGAAGAATGTCCTCTTGTTACCAACCGCCAACCCAGGCTCTTCACTCTCATTTATACATTCTTAGTTTTTTTTGTTTTTGTTTTTTCAGCTGCCTAGTCATCGCCTACCATTATGGCTATCAGATGTCCAAAAATTTGCTGGCACAATCCAGATTCAAGTTGAAAGTGCATGGTCCAGGAGTGACAACAGTAAGCACACACTCTCTATATTTCTATCTCTCTTTCATGTTATCTATCTCTTATACTTTCCCTCTCTCTCTCCAACAGCATTTTTCTCTTGCTCTAGTGCTATTTCATAAAGTCTTTTGATTGTTGGGAATTAATCAATCTTAGACTTACATCAAGATTGCCAGATTCTCTGAGTGACAACTTGTCGATCTGCATAGTTGGTCTATATAAGTTATTGCTGGATGACCAAAATGAATAAAGCTATGATATTGTAGCCAGAAAACCAAGTCACAAGTTTTTGCTTTGCATGCAAGTAGTGTCCATCAAAACACATTCTACATTCACACATGATAGTTGAACAACCTGGAATGGATCCATAAAGCCTTCATGAAGCTCAAGAACCTTGATGGAATTATGAGCAAAACCTTTAATTGATGAAGGTTAATTGTTCTTATTCTGTTAATCCGTGAGTTAACTAGAATTAATCTGTGTTTAATCTGTATACTTGGTTACTTTTGCTTGTTGCCAATATTGAATCACTTAAAAACCAAACACTTAGACACATTGTCTAACTGGGAGCTGAACCACTTGTTAAAAAATATGTCTATAAATGTCCTTCCACATGTTTTCAAACCTTATCTGGCACAAACAGAATTTGCAAGGGCTGGCCAAATCCACTTGTCTTGAAATGCCACAAGATAGATGTACAGATGGGGCTGTTTGTTTACTTAAAATTTAAAATCTTTTGAAAATCAATAATAAATCAATATAATTAAATATAAAGTAAGGCAGAGAGAATATTGGCAGAAAAATTGTATTATTAAACTAAAAATGACAACAAAAATTCAAATTAATTTAATTAATGCTCATCATCAAGTTGCATTCCAGAAATTCAGACAATTAAGAAATTTTTCATATACAACAATCCAAATGAGAACAAAATTCTGCATGATATAAATCTTATAATCTTCAACCCATATCTAAAAAAATCATCTGAATGAAGAAGCATTGCATATGTAACAATGAAGATGAAATTAGAATTCTAAATTTTACTAATTATCAAGCCTCATCTTGAAAAAATTGTAAGAATAGAGAATTGTGTCTCTAACAATAAAAAATCAGAACAACAGTCTAAATAATCCAAACACTGATTATCAAAATAAACATAAGAAATAAAAGATTTTACAACTTTCTTGAATTATTTATTTTCCACTCCTGTTGTTCAATTTTGGGAAAAAGATACTTCTTTCAATTCCATTGATTTAATACTGAAGAGTAATGGACAAGAAAAAAAGAGTTTTTCTTTAATTCCTACAATTTTATTTAAAACTATCCATGTGCATGTATATGCATGGACAAACATATACACACATTCTGCTTAAGAACCAGTTGGTGAAAAAATTTGATTGAAGTTCTATTGTCTTATTTTACTTATCTTCTCTTTGTTTTTTGTTTTTTTTTTGTTTTTAAATCCTTTGAGATGAGGCATCATATATATTTTTTTATCTACAGCTTTGGACTATTATGAACTGATGAAGTTTAGGTTAGATAGTATGAAAATAAAAATTAAAAATAAAAATATATAAGAGTTAAAAGTCTACAAAAATGAGATTAATAGATTCTGACATTTCATTCTTAATGACCTAATATGAGTACAAGGCTATAAAAGTAAAGTTCATTCTGTAAATAATTTTTTAAACGATGTCTATTTTCTGCTGTTATCACTACTACTATTTTACGAAAGAAGAATTTATGAGTCTCTAATCTTAATGATGTAAATGATTATAATCATTCTTTATTAGATGCTAATTCATTGGAATGTCTTATTTCTTCACACAATTGTTTAATTGGTTGGCAATCATTGCTAATTCACTGTGTTATTTGCTGTGTTTTCATTCATTGGTAACTGAATGTCAAAACAATTCCAGATTTTACAAAGTTATAAATATCTATAATCAAATCAAAACAGTTAACATTCTTCTTATAGTAAGGCATGTGAGTGCTGAAGTATTAATGAATAGGGCATAGCTTATAGAAGGTATTCAATTTAGGAAAGTTTTAGACGGCTTTTTTCTAAAAGTATCTTTTCAAAACAATATTAGGAAAATGTTTACAACACTCTAGTATTCACAGTTATATATATGCGCTTGCTGTTGTCTGTCTGTCTGTCATCTTTTCACCCTTTTTAGGCTCAAATCAGGGAGGAAGATTGCCTCTCTGAAAAGGGTGCTATATGCTTAGCACCAATCTCAATTTCAGGCCCATCTAGCATCAGTGACTGGTTCATGACACAACAATATTGAAAGAAAAATCTATCACCATTACTAGCAGAAGACTGTGTGGAGGTGGGCATCATCATAAGTATGTTCTCACCCAAGAGTTCATTCATTCATATAAGAAATTTGTAATTATAACATACAAGGAATTTGGTAGTCTAGAGGCAATTCTAAGCTAGTTGGGGCTAGCTTTTGATAGAGGAATGTTAGGTGATTCATCCTTTGTGCCAGTTTCAGTTGTTCCAGGGTTTTCCATTGTTGGATTACATCAAGTCAATACCAATTTGATATGTTTTTTTTTTTCAGAATTCTTGATTTAAGGCTTGATAATTTGTAGATTTATTTTTCAGACTATTATCCTTATCTTAGTTACCTTCATAACATTTCAGCTTTAGTCCATACCAATTTGATTTGTTTTTTTTTCGGGATCCTTGATTTAAGGCTTGAAAAATTTTATTTATTTTTCAGACTATTATCCTTATCTTAGTTACCCTCATAACATTTCAGCTTTAGCCTTCTTCAGGTGATCGATTTAATGGAACCTGTTTGTCATAAATGGGTTCCTTCCTATCTGTTATACTGATATAATATTAACAAAATGTAAGATATTTGCCATGAATAATTTTTCTTTGTAGTAAATGACCAAAAGGGTTAATATGGCATTAATCAAAAGCAGTCAAACCAACCAGTTCTACAGAGTTAACAGAATTTTTTGGGGGGGGGAGGGTTGGGGGTAATTGAATGCTAGATAATGTCGAAATAGTATATCTATGGATTTTAATCACAAAAAGGATTACTTTTTTTTAAGAAGTGGGGAAGTATTTTCAAGTTGTCTGGGAGAAATCCATGAGTGACAAGTATATTCTACATAAGCTTTGGGAATCATAGTAAACTGGTTCAGATCCCTGTCATAAGGTTATTTTGTACTTTCAGGGAAATACTCTTAGGGAATGTATGAATTTCTTTATTCCTTCCAACAGTTATGATTTCGATAGTTCTTATGATAATTTCACAACAAAAGTAAAACATCTGTCAAAAATCATTGTTTTTTGGTATTTGATACAAGAATACATTTCTATATAAAAAGTATTTCAAAAGACAACAAAAAGTTAAAAAATATATTGTAAAGGATTCTACAGAGTCCTACTTGTTAAAACAAAAAAGGTTTATATCACCTGTGCTAGTCACGGACAACTGTCCGCACAAGGATAATGACGATCACAAATAATTTCAAAACAAAAAACAAATAGTCCTGGAACATTTCAGAAGAAACAAGAAGTTTCTACAATATTCTATCCAAATTAGTTACTTTTTTTTTGTCTTCAAAACATTTTTTTGTCTTTACAGTTTATTGGAAAGATGGAAAACACTGGACGTAATCGGAACTTTGATCGTAGAATGACTGGTGCCAGCGTTATAGATGAAGCTTTACAGGAAGTAAATTGGCCTTAGACATCAGTCTTACTTTGCATGCGTAAACACTTCCTCACATTCATTACATGGGTTCAAATCCCAGTCAAAACCATTGCATTTCCTTTCAGGTGACTTGGGCAGATGTATTAACCAAGGAGAGTAGCTAACCTAAGTGTAGGGATAACACTGATTACAAAATTTGTGTGTATGAGACCTGTCAACTCAATGAGAGTAACTCATCTAGGTAAGGGGCAACACCAATACCAAAAGACCCAGGAATATAATGTGCTTGACCAAGTAGATATTATATTCACTTGGTTGAACACCAACCCAAGTTAGGCACAAGGCCATTTTTACCTGGCCTTTTGTAATCAGTTTTGCTCTTCATCTAGACGAGTTACTCTCCAGAGTTAACAAACCCTATCTGCCAGAGGCAACTTATGGTAAAGGAAATTGTTTTGACTGGGATTTGAACTAGTGTAATATGATTCCAGAGCACAAGCGTTTACTAATGCTCCACCTCGCTTCCCAAGTAGATATATCCTCATATTTATTTATATTTATGCAGACAATCACACACTCACACCTGTACCCCCACCAACATCCTGAAATACTCTTACTTATAACCCAAACTCATAACCCTAATCCATATTTTCACCTATGCCAACATACTTGAAAAATGTGAAGATAACATTGAAGATGAGAGTAGAAGTACAAATAACTTGAATAAAGATAATCAAAACTCATATCATAAATTCAAATATAAAATTTTTTAATGTTTTTTATTCAATTGCATTAAAGATTTGAGATGCAGAAATTCATATATAATTAGCTCAGTTTGTGTCAAATCAGTATAAAACATTCAGAATAACATGAATTTTACTATAGTCAAACTTTATGCATTAAATCAATTTTCTCTCTTGCAATATAAGTGTTGTTGTTTGCATTCATTATGAAATACTAGTTCAACATTTGCTTTTAACCTGTTGGTTGTCAAAAATTTAGAGTTTTTTAAGATTTCCTGGACTCAGATATTTAGGCTTCTATATGTGATGTATTTATTTTTATTTTTTCTTTAAACCAAAATTCTTTAATTGTTTGTGTTTTGTTTGTAGGTATTAGAATATGTAATACGTGACTTTATAACAACATGGTACAAGGCACTCAGCCTTCATGATGGTTTCACTGTTAGTGTTCGACAGTGTTTACAGAAAGTTGTCACAACATTTGCCAATAAGTAAGAATCTCATCTGTACATGTCTTCTTTTTTTCTTTTTAAATAAATCTACTCTTTATGGGAAATAATTATGAACAAAAGTATCTGAAATATGTTGATTCTTTTTTTGAGTTTCATTTTTTTTTTACTGAAAATTGTCCACTTATATATAGGCACATATAACATTGGGGCTCTGAGCAAAGAAAATTATATTATTAAAAGTAAAAGAGATGTAATTTTTTAGTTAGTTCATTTATATCCATGATTAATAAGATATCATAAAATAGAGTAATAAATTTATCTCTATAAAACATATTAGTCTTCATTAAAATAAATATACATTGGAATTTATTATGATTAAAATGCATTTCTTGTTTTAAAATGCATTATAACTTATTATAACAGAAATGCATTAGAAATTATAATAATAATAATGCATTTGAACTTATGATGAAAATGCATTAGAATTTATTGCTTTAAAAATAGATTAGAATTTATTGCTTTAAAAATAGATTAGAATTTATTCTTATAAAAATGCATTAGAATTTATATTTCTATAACAATAGATAAGAAGTTGTTGCTATAAAAATGCATTAATAATTATTGCTATAAAACATTAGAATTCATTATAAAAAAGCTTAAGATACGTTTTCTATGGTATATTATTTATACATTACAATATTTTAATATTTCTTAATTTTGATTTTCAGGTCCAAAGAGGTTGAATGGATGCCTTATTTTACTCAAAAATTAGTAGATGATTTTGCCTCTCATATACGTTTGTACAGACGATCAAATGAAAAATTGAGGCATCTACCTAAAGATGGTGAGTAATGCTGGATTCTTGAATCTTATCTTTTTATAAAAAGCCTTTTTTCTTGAATAGATGAGGAATGGGACATTTCAATAAGGCTGATTTGGCTAATTGACTGATAAAAAATAAATCCTGTATTTTTTGTATTTATTCTTTTTATTAATTCATAAATATTTTTTCATGTTTAGAAAATAATTTAAAAAAATTTTAGGTTAGAAAAGTTTTTAAAATTGTCATGTTTTCTTTTAAATTTTTTACTATTTTATTGAAAAATTATTTTTAAAAAATAAAATATCAATACAAAATTTAATTCAAATATTTCTAAAAAAATATATTTAGAGAGTCCTTTTTTTAGTTCAAACAGTTAGTTATTAAATTAATTTTAAAAATATTAACTATAACACTAATTTGATGCTGAACAATTAGTTATTAAATTAATTTCAAAAATATTGACTATAACACTAATTTGATGCTAAGCAATTAGTTATTAAATTAATTTTAAAAATATTGACTCTAACATTAATTTAATGCTGAATTGTCCCACCGCCAAAACGCACCAAACCCTGGGAGATGATATCTAGTATCTAGACATATTAAACAATTTTGTGAACAAAATAATTATAAATATAATAATAATTATGATGATGATGATGACAAGGATATCAATAGGAGTGCCAGAGAAGACTTGTTGTCACTCTATCTCCAAAAAACACCACTAGGCCTTGGCACAATCAGGGTTCTGCAAATAATGAGTATGAGAACTGGAAGTAGTATGTTAAAACTCAAAGGAGTTAGAACACCATAAAATCTTCGGAATGGAGCAGGCCTTGCTGGAAATTCACAAGGAGACTTAATTATATTTACTTGGTCAAGCACCAACCCAACTTAGACACAAGGCCATTTTTACTTGCTCATAACTTGTTGTCACTCTGATCTTAGTAAAACTCACTGATCATTAATAGCATGCATGAATGTGACCTGCATGAGAACTCTCAGTAATAACAATTTAAATATAACATATTGAATAACAATAAATAATTACAATGAATGATAACAAAAGTATTTGTTTACAAACTATTTATGTACAAGTGATGCCTTCAAAGCGAAATATTCGTTTTTGATTCAGACAAAATTAATCAATGAAACTGAATTAATTATTAAGAAAATAATCAAATGCTTCCAATTAGAGATAATTTTTAATTGTCCTTGCGATCATCCTAACAATTCCTGAAATTCCAAGTTCTTATTCTTTTAATTTTTTTGACAGACAATCCTCCACCTGATATTGAAAATATATTCTTTGATCTTGAAGTAGAGATGGAAAATATGTCTCGAGATTTAGTAGTTACATCATTGGAGGCCGAACGACGTAAGTAATTTACAAATATTTTCTTTATGGTATTTTTTTTGTAATTTTTACATCATTAGAACCCAAACGATGTAATTATTTTACAAATATTTTCTTTCTTATTTGGTATTTTTAAAATAATTTTTACATCATTTGAGGCTGTAAGATGTAAGTAATTTACAAATATTTTCTTTCTCCATGGTATTTGTTATAGTTTTTTTTTATTTTTAAAGTTTCCATAAATCTCATTCAATCTTAGTCATTGTCTTTTTGGATACTCTAGCTTGGAAGATTTCAATTTTCTACAAATATAAACATGTTTCATAACCCCAAAAGCATGACTTTGTTATAGTAGTTGTACACGACTTTTTTTCATTTCATACTATTACATTTATCAATTCAACTGATCAACCTAATAATGATTTTCTCAAAAAACAGTTATATCAGCTTTTAAATCATGTGACAATAATAATATAATTCTAAAAGCCAATGTAAAAATCAGAAATCTAAACTAACTTTTAATTATTTTATTGCAAAATTTCCCCACCATTTTATAATTTTACTACAATATTTTCCAAGAGGTTCAATATATATCTAATATTGGCATTGTTGAGTTGGAAGGTATAAGAGCTGAAATCAACTATTCTTAGAAGTTTAATTACAACTCTAGTGCTATTGAAGTGTTAATCCTGGAACTGGTCTATTCTGATCTCAAATGGTGCTTATTAACTCAAATGAGATGCAGCTCATAATTCTTGGCAGATGGTAGGGTAAGTTATAATAGAGCACATATTATCCTGTATCAAAACATAGTTCTGTGCTCAACTATATAAATTATTACTTAAGTCTCAAAATACTTTTTTAGCTGACTTCTGTCATTATAATGATTCTGACTGTCTAAAATCTCTAACCCTTCAATCTCTATACATTAAGACTGAAAGTACTGCTTGGCTTTGCCTGAGCATTAGGGACTTTCTAGTAAGGTAATTATGGAAACCTATTATATAGGAAAGCAGTTAATGCTTTATATAAAATTCATTTCTAATACTTTTTTACATTATATTCATTTCTAATGCTTTTTTTTTACTAAATTCATTTTTAATGTTTTTTCTACTAAATTCATTTTTAAAGCTTTTCTCTACTAAATTCATTTTTAAAGCTTTTTCTCTAAGGTAATTAATATAGCCTACGATATAGAAACTCAGTACCGTACATATCCAAATTTTATTAGTCTGAATCATTTTTTTAAATAAATAACTATTGAGGTTTCATTTTCTGAAGAGCCCTACTTAAAAGCAGGATGTTTTTTTTTTTAAATAACTGTTGTGTTTTTATTTTCTGAAGAGTTCTGTAGGGTTTCATATAACTACGACAATCTTATTTTTATATTATAATAAATTTTAGTGCATGCATGTATCACAAATAATAATCATCATCACAAACAGTAACTAATGAGGAACAACTTCTCTTTACTAACTTTACAAGATAATTAAAACCTTTTCTGGTAGAAAAATCTGAAAAGTGTGGTTTTAAATTTTAAGATTTCAAGTTGTCTCTTTGTCTATTTTATTTTATATATTTAAAAAATTCAAGTTGTTAAAAGGATTTATTATTGTGTAAGGTTATTTTTAAAAGCAATACAAAAAAACAATTGGAATTTCCATGGGTTCTGCTAGTTGATAATACATTACATATTGTGATATGTACACAGGCTCCTGATTTTTAACTTGTTTTTTTATTATTATGTACATGCAAAAGGACACAAGCTTTATCAGACTAGGCTAGTTTGGTTTTCAAATTGATCAATTATTTTCTTGGTTGGTACTCAATCCTTTTATCAATAAGTTAATTAAGATTTTTGTGGAATATTTATTTTATCAATTTTTTTCTTCTTTTTCAGAATATTTACGAGACCTTTCTGAAGTTTTACTATATTTACTTTTACCAAAGGAGGATTTTCACAATAAATCATTTAGATATATTGTTAGGGTCAGTATTTTTATTACAATCTTATAATCTTAATTCAATATTTTTTTTCTGTACCCCCCAAGTAAGCTCTTTTTTAAAGTCCTATGATTGTCCTTGAAAAACATAAAATAGAAGAATTATAACCACATAGTTAAAATACCCTGTTCTTAATCCTTTTATTTTAAAATTGAAATTTTATTCACAACCTCTGTTTTCCAATGAAATGATCATATCTTATTAGCTCTTATTAGGTTGTTTCTTAATTTTTTTGATTATTATTCATTAATCTTACTTTCTTTTGGTTTTATATAGATGTATACATACATGTATAAATATATTGGAAAATAATGAATACTAGAAGTATTGCCTAGCTTTGCATCGGGGACTTGCCACTAAGATAATTAGGAAAGCCTATTATCTAGGAAGACACTCAATGGTTTTTTTATACTAAATTTCATATTATACTAAATTCATTTCTAATCCTTTCTCATGCTAAATTATTTTTTAATGGTTTTTATACTAAATTAATTTCTAATGCTTTTATCTAAGGTAGTTAACAAAGCCTGTTAAATAGAAAGACAGTACCATACATATGCAAATTTTAGTGGTCTGAATCATTCTTATATAACTGTTATAGTTTTTTTTTTTAATAGCTCTACGTATAAACAGTCTATTTTAGTGGTCTGAATCATTCTTATATAACTGTTATAGTTTTTTTTTTAATAGCTCTCCGTATAAACAGTCTATTTGTTTTTATTTTATACTAAATTAATTTTTAATACTTTTATAAAAGTTATGTAACAAAGTTAATAGAAAGACTGCACCTGTATGCAAATTTTAGTGGTCTGAATCATTTTTTTATATAACTATTATAGTTTTTTTTCTGAAGAGCTCTGTGTATAAACAGTCTGTTTTTTTATGATTGTTTTTTTTTTGTTTAATAGAGAAGTTACTTTTACTTTTTTATAATCATTTTTTTTAACAACAATTGTTAAAGGAAAAAAAATTTTTTTTTCAAAAACGCTTCATGTTTGAAATCAGCAATGAAGAGTTAGAACCCTAAACCCTTGCAGCATTAAGAGGTCATTCATAATATTAAATAGATTTTTTTAAAAATGTTTAATGCTGCAATATTTTAAGTTAAAAATTTATTATATTTTTTTATTGGAATATTTTGTCTATTTCTTTTCGAGTTTTAACAAGTTCTTTTACTTTTCTAAGTTTAATTTTAACTATAATACTTTTCATGCTTGCGTTTTTCTATTTGATATATTTTTAAATTTGTTTTTCCTTTGAATTTATCTCTTCTCTTTTAATAGGAAGTTTTAGTCAATGAAATATTTATACCAACAGTGGATTTATTGTCCGACCCTGATTATATTAATCAGACCATGTCATGGCTGGTAAGTTATTTTGAATTGAATCTGTTTCTAAATCTCATGTAAATTTTTCATTAAGATAAATAATGAAACTATTTGGCCTTGTTTTTTGTATACTAATGAAATTTAGCTGCTTACTATATAATCCAAATATCTTTCTTCAGAGATGTGTTTGCTTGTTTGTTTAACAGCATATAAGCTTTTTTAGGTCATTTAATGCCAAGAACAATCTTTTTTAATAAACGTTCTTTCATATACACTTTTTTTTCATAACACAATATGCACTATTTAATCCATAAATCATGGGAATGTTGAAATCCATACCTTTCCTAATATCACTTCATTATTATTATTATTATTATTATTATTATTAATATTATTATAATTATTATCATTAATTGTCCTCGTACAAGAGCACCAGGACACAAAATGCACTTAAAAAAAAAGATTTTAGTTAAAAATTATGTATCTACATCATTAATGCTAAATAAAAATGTGATGATTTTTTAAATTAAATTTTGTAATTTTTTGTATTTTTAAAGTGTATAATGAAATAATTTTTTTTATCAATTTTCATGCCCTTTTAACTTATCATCATCCCATAGTGTAAAGAAGCAACTTTTAATAATGAAACTTTCATGACTGTGATGAAGACAACTGATTCCATAGAAGAATTAGAAGCCGTTAAAGAAATGGTCAGCCGAGACATCGCCAGATGGAGAACCAAAGATACAGGTGGCTCCGATGGTATGAAATTTTTTTTTTTCAATTCTTTCTCTCCATTGTGTGATTTGGTACTTCTAAATATTTAGAGATTTGGTTGTAATTGAAATGGATGAAATGTTAATCCAAGGATCAGGTAACTTTTTAGGGTTTTACTTCAATAGAATTTGTTGTAAAATGGATTTACCCTCACCAGTGGAAGTACTTTGTTGAACAAACTAGTTTACTTATGAAACTTATGAATAATAAATAAACAAAAAATGTTTATTGGAAAAATGTTTAATTGTTAATTTCATCTCTCATAGAAATAAAAATTTGTCTTTTTGGCTTGGAAATAGCATTCAAGAAAAAATGTAGGAATCCCATTTATAAACAGAAATAAAACACTTAAGCTTTACATATCGCACATACCAAACTATTGACTATCATGTATTTCAAATTTCAAATAAGAAAAGAAAATTTGGTTGAATCAACTATTATGGGTAAAAAAAATGATTATCCTTTCTAGCATAAGAATGAGAATGAAAAATGATGTTATTCTTTCTGGCATAAGAATGACAATGAAAATTAATGTTATTTTTTCTGGCATAAGAATGGCACACAAAGATATTATCCTCCCAAATTTCTAATTTACTCCATTTGGGGTAATTTACCCCTGTTTCCGTGTTAGTTTTTGAATCTCTATAAAAGGTAAATCAAACTGATGGTTTGTTAACTCATTAATGTTTTTTATCCAATATATCCAAGGTCTTAAAACTAATCTCCATGAGGAAAAGAATTTATTATCTTCTTTTATTTTACTGTTTCAAAATTTATATTGGAAAATTTTGTTTTTCTTTTTTTCATTTTCAATTTTTGGCGGTGGTATTATTTTCCAGATACTGTGATAAAGCAAAACCTAAATAGTTTGCGATTTGTTCAGAGTGTGTGTGATACTAGAATGAATTGTCTTCTGGCTGGCCAGACAGATCCTGATCTACAGAATGAGGTGTGTATCATTATTTAAAGATATATATATAGAGAGAGAAATCCCTAAATTGCAGCAGACACAGGAGCACTGGACAGCTGTTTCTTCCTTATTAAGACTTTTCAGCAGTGGATATGCAGATCCCACACAGAATCGAAACAACCATCAAGGGAGAATAGGGAATGTTTGAATAACATCCTATTGTGGAAGAGAATAGAAAATATCCATTTTCCATGACTAATCATAAAGTACAAATGACATATTACCATCATAAAAGGTCGAATTCGAAGATTGTGGATTTACATCCATTGTTTTGTTGTATACAATTCATTGATTTGATTTAAAAATAAAGATGAAAACTGCTTTCAATATCATTAAATAGTAAGTAATAGACTCAAATCATTTCTTCTGTTAAAAGAATCAATTGAAAAAAACTCTTTTAACTCCTTTCAATATTTAATCAATTGGAAAATCCCTGTTTGAACAAAAATTATTAAACTCTATTCAAGACATAATCGTTTAATAGAGAATCTATAAATGTTGCTGCTTTTTAATGTTATTAGAGAATTTTCACCATTATTTTCTTTGTTTCCCTTCTCTACTTTATTTTCCCTTAGGAGCCAGAGTTCTGTAAAGCCCAGAATTTATTTGTTTTAACCCTAGAGGATATCCTTAACAACAACATTGCCCTATCTGTTTTTATTGGTAAGAGTCACAAAATTTTTGCTCCTTTCTCAATTTTTTTTTTCTTCTTGTTTTTACTTAATCAAATTAAAGGTTAAAACAATTTGTCTACAAACATAAAACAATACAGTGATACTTTGAAATACGAATTTAATTCGTTCTATGACCACCATCATATCTAAAAAAATCTATCTCAAATCAATTATTCCCATTTAAAATAAAAAAAAAACGAAATAATCTGACTCAAAGGTAAGAAATTTACCAAAAGTATCCTAAAATTATACTTAGAATTAACTTATGTATAACTAAAAATCATATATCATACAATACATATATCACAGCAGCAGTGACGGAGCATTGGTAAAAGCTCGGTCTCTGGAATCATATTACGCGAGTTCAAATTCCAGTCAAAACCATTACATTCACTTTAGCTGCCTTGGGCAGATGGGGCTCGTTAACTTGAAAGGGCAACTCATCTAGGTGAAGGGTAACACTGAATTCAAAAAGCCCAGGTATATGGAGCACATAAAAATGGCCTTGTGCCAAACTTGGTTTGGTGCTCTAACAAGTAAATATGATATACCATACAGTAATTATAGAGTAAAAACTCCAATATGTAGACGTTATAACTATAAATATTAATAAAAATAATAAAAAATTGAGTTGTATTCTCCTGCTTAAGCATAATAGAAAAGCATGCTAGGAGGGAAAGAGACTAGACTACTACGAACATATGAAACTAGAAAGACCAAGATAAACAAATTATTAGGTCATTAAGAATGAAATGTTCAATTCTATTAATCACATTTTTATAGATTTATAACTTTCATATATTTTTGGTAAAAGCTTGGATTCTGAAATTGTATTACATGAGTTTAAATCCAAGTTAAAACCATCACATTCACTTTTAGCTGCCTTGGGCAGTGTAGATATTCTCTTTAAAAAAGTTAAACTATACAAAAAAATATAATCCCAATTATCCCAAAAAGTGACCTTTGACCTGTACTAAATGCAAAATTTGAAAGCATGAAAAGTTTGTAAATTATATTACTTTATTCTAAAAAATATTTGTTTGATTTATAAATAATCTTAGAATGATTGATAGGTTGATAAAGTTATGAAAAATGCAATTTAAATGATGAATTATATTTTTTATTTTTGTTTCTGTCAAAAAATTTTTCATTCTTATCTGTTTTTTTTATAATTTCTTTTAGAATATATGACCAGTGTTGGTGGTGAGCAGTATTTATTTTTTTACCTAAATGTTGAGGTAAAACATTTTCTTCATTATTATTACATTTTGTTTTTCAAAAATTTGTGAATTATATTATGTCTTAGATTCCTGATAAAGCCACAATATAATTCTTATTAAAATATAGTTCAATGAACAATTCAGAAAAAAAACTACATTTTTTAAAACAGTTTCTGAAAATCATTATTTGGAATGTTTTTGAATTGAAATACTATAAGTAGAATTTTGACAGAAATATAAACTTATAAAAACATTACAACCCATCTTATGTCTTTTGAAAAATGCAAAGATGGCTGCATTTAATAAAAGCAAGAGCAAGTAACTCAATTTTATCTATATAATAATAGAGTTTCTATATTTAGACATATTTTGTGAAAAAGAATTTTTATTTTTTATATTTTTAATTTCTTATTGTTTTCTAACAAGAAACATAGTTGCCGGGTTCAGCATCTTTATATAATTTCCCAGTCAGACCACAAGCTGTAGTTAAAACAAGTAATATCGCTTTTATTACTTAGTGAGTAATATTCACAATCATAATTTTTTTTTTACTTGGGTTCTGGAGTATAAAACAATGCCTAATCAAAGGAGTGGTATTTTGTTCATTTTGTTTCATAATAGCCAGGTTAGTGCCTGGAGGTATGGTTGATCACCTGGGAAATAATGCCTTTTGGGCAAGTAGCAAGGCAGGTCTTGATGAATCAAGAACTTGGCAGTTTGACCCAACCTGCATCATGAACAACGCCTGTCTCATCCATCTTGAACCGTGGCAGAAGCGATTTGGGACTAGTGAGTGTATGTCAGTGTTGTGTAGGCCCAACCACCCAAAACAATGTCAATTGTGACTAGGACTCTGTTGCTTTCCCCTGTCTTCATATCAAAGAAATTTGGGACAAGATAATATGTACCCATTAGAGAATAAAATCTTTACAGAACAAACAAATGCTGATTACTAAGTTTTAGTATAATAGTGATATTTTCTGGTTTAGTTTTGATCTCATGTTTTATTCTTTTCTCAATTAATTTTTCTACTTCTTTATTTAGGGTTTCCGTGCTGCTGCAGAGGAGCAAATCTCGGTGGCCCATGAACAGAAAATGACAGAGGGAACTTCTGAACCTGATCTTGAATCTTTACGAAGGGCAGCATTAATCATATTTGAACAATATCTCTCAGAAAAAGTAATATTGCCTTTCTGCATTTTTCTCATAGTGTTACCATATGGTCACACCATCTGTAAATTCTAAAAAAAAAACAAACTATAACTTGTTTATTTAACCTAGCGAGGTGTAAGGATGCAGCAATATGTTCCCATGTTATAAATTAAGAAGTATTAAATGAAATTTGTTCATACTTTTAAGCGGCAAGGGTGGAGCTTTAGGTAAAAGCTCAGACTATGGAATCGTATTACAAGTTCAAATCCTAGTCAAAACCATTGCATCTACCTTTATCCATCTCCATCCTTTTCCTAATGATTATTCCCATGTCTTCATATCTTAAGATCTTTATTGGAGATTTTTTCAGGGCATGATATTCTTAGTATTCTTCGGAGGCAGCTGGTGTGGAAGGATTAAAGCTTGATGATATCTGCTTATGTTGTTCTCCAACACTCTGACCCATAAAGGAGTGTCGGAACTAAGCAGCTCTGATAGAGTTTGAGCTTCGTGTTGATGTTGAATTGCGTAGATTTCCAAATGTTGCTCATTCCTCTGAACACACTCCTTGCTCTTTTTTCACTGTAATAATATTGCTAGCGCCTCAACTAGTATTGATCGGTAGGTTTTAAAATATTTGTTTGCAATATTTGTATGGGTTTGTTCACAGATATTTGTTTTAACTATATTATAAAAATTAAAATGGATCCAAGTTTGTTTGCAGATATTTGTTTTAGATAGATTCTAAAATCCAAATGGGAAAAGTTTGTTTGTGGAAATTTGTATAGACAGAAAAGTACCTCCCAGCATTGTTCAGAACTATAAGCTGTCTCTCATTTTTACTGAACTTTTCGGGGTATGGTGGGAAGAGAAAACAAGAGAAAATAATTTAATCAAAAAAATACTTTTGTTTGTTTTCTTCCATTCAGTTAAATAAAGATTTTACTGAAGCTGTATATAATCCAATATAATTGAACAGGAAAATCTTCCTGCGTATCTTATAAGAATGGTACACCGCACTACACTTCTCCCTTTTTCTTTTCTTTCTCTCTTTTTTCTCATTTACCAACCTATTTTCTAATTTCACTTAACCATCTACATGTCAATATCTAATAATTTTAATCAAAACACTTTTTTTTCTATTTATTTCTATCTTTATAAAAGGCAACATCCAAAATTCGAGTTGATCCCGATATTTGCCGGAGAACGATACAAAATATTAAAAGCAAAATGCTGACTGAAGATGCTTTTGATGAAGTTCAAAATAAGGTGAGATCTGCAATGTGACCATTTATATAAGCATATATATAAAAACATATGGTCAAGTAAAGTTGAAGACATCAAAGTTAAGCAATGTTAAGCCTGGTCAGTACTTAGATGGGTGACTATTTATGAATACCAGGCACTGTATCCTGTGACAGGATGTGGCATTTACCTACATTTGTGTCTGAGGGTGCAGTTAAACCGCTGGATAGATGAACCCTTAGTCTTTGGTAAGCCAGGCATCTAGGAGAAAAAAAAATCTAAAGTAAAACTTGAGCTCTGTTGTTCATGTAATCTGTGGCATACCTGGTACTGACTGCGTTATCTGCAGTTCCAAGATGTGTTGATGGTGCTATACAAGCCTTCACCACTATAAAAAAATCTCTGTGTGGTAATCTGACAGCTATACTTGGTTTGATGACAATGATAACTCAAATTGATGGAAGAGTCCATGATCATATAAATATACAAATAAAAGGGTCAATGAATCATAGATCTTCCACTTTCTGTTTTCGTACAAGAGTATAGTACAAATACGATCAGTATGATTTATAATACTCAATAAACTAAAGTCAAGATTGAACCAAAAATATGGTATACGTTGAAATAGATTATATAAGCTAAAGTTATTTTAATGAATTTTTTATTCTGTTATCTTTCTTAGGTATTCCAAATGTTATTAGGGGAACAGTATTATGAGGGCTTTTTACAGAGCACTGTATATGTAAAATTGTTGGCAGAGTTAGGCTTGTTACCTGACAGCAAGAAGGATGATGGAAGTACATTGGATGTAGACGATGGTAAGTTTTTCAAACTATTTAATTCAATCAGTTGCATGAATCTTAGAACAACAGCCAATTAATTAACCTAACTCAGAAATTGAAAATCTAGTTCCGAATCAGTATACAGTATTTCGCATTACAGGTGGTGGATATTTAATATAGCTGTTATTACTTGGAATCACAAATCATGGTAACATTGTATTTTAGGCTGAGGTTGATAGAGAGAATTTCAGTAGCTTAAAAGACATACAGAGATCCCATGAGATAAAATGAGAACTTAGATTCTGGCTGCCAAGATTATGGAGAGGATTATCTCTTTGTATTTTAGACATTTAGTAATAACTTTATTATAAACTAAGCTTTGAAATAAAGCTTTTGTTATTTTGATCCATCATAACTAGTTAAAGATCCCTTTCACCTTAATTTTCACGAATTAATTTAGAGATGATTTTTAAAGAGTTAATTATGTTATCATAAGCAAATTTTGAAACTATGAACAAATTCCACTTATTGATTATTGACTAGTAACATGTTTCACCATCCTTAGACTCTTGCTAGGTTTAATAAACAAGTTAAAGGTTTTTTTTAAACTTACAAATGGTGTGACCATATGGTAACACTATGAGAATAAAGGTTAATTTCCTAAGTGTACTATTCAGGAGATAAATACCTTTCATTACAGATTGAAATCTTTTGAAGTGATCAAAGCTAAGAGCAGCTTTGTTATTTTTAATCTACCATTGCCAGTCAGAGATCTTTCTTATCACAAGACTCTGTCATTATAGAACGAAGACTTTTAAGGAAACCATAGTTAATAGGAGATTTTGTTTTCCTCAACAAATAATTCTTTGAATTACTTTGTTTCCTTTATTAATGAGTAAAATTTAGTTTAAAATTAATTATATGAAAAAGAATGCAATTTTTAAAGGTAAACTTTATCAAATTAGTTTTGAAACCTATTATTTCTAACTAGCGTAGAAGCACTAGTTTGTTCCATCAGTTAATCTATTAACTATCTAAAAGATGTAGACAAATGAAGAAATGTGACTATAACAATATTATAATTCTAAACATTTCTTTAGAAGGAAGATAGTAAGTATACAGCAATCTCAGGCAAATAAAATAGACTTAACTACAAAAATATTTTTCCTAAATATTTAAACAAATAAACATCAATAGCTGCCAGAGAGATGAAACTTTCAGGTGATCAATGCATAAGTTCAGTCCTCATTATAATGTAATTGTTAATTATAAATGGTTGACAGGTTGTTAAACCCCAGCAAATCAAACCAAAATAATTGTCAATCCCCTCTGATCCATTCAAGGGAAATAAAAAAAATTAGGAGGTATTACTTTTTGAACAACCCTTGTATATTCAAAAAGTAACGGAGTGAAGGAATTTAGAATTTTAAACAAAAAATGTTCAACCTGTATGTATG
>JAUZSX010034015.1:0-20706 GCA_034780655.1 Idiosepius hallami
GCAGACACGTGTTGATAGTCTGAAGCCAGGAGTGGAACTGGGACAAATTCTTTTGGTCACTAAGAGGTCAAAGAATGTACTTAAGAGAATATATGCTGTATATTCGGTCACCGAAGGCCGTTAACTCCGTGTCTTCGCTTAACTAATATATGATGATATTTACTTGGTTAGCACCAACCCAAGTTTGGCACAAGGCCATTTTTACGTGCTCTTACCCGGATTTTTTACATTCGGTGTTACCCTTCGCCTAGATGAGCTGCTCTCCCGAGTTAACGAGTCCCATCTGCCCGAGGCTGCTAAAGTGATAGTTGTGGTTTTGACTGGGATTTGAAGTCGCGTAATACGATTCCACAGCCCGAGATTTTACCAATGCTCCACCGTCGCTGCCCAATGGCAGTAAATATGACTGGCAAGAAGCTGCCTTTTTTATGTTTTACTACTAAGTAAATATTGTGAAGTTCTGTTAGGCCAATGAATGAGTGTGTCAACTAGTGGGGGAAAAGAGTAAAAATGTGGCCTTCTGTGGCATTTAGATAATTTAATGGGAAGCTAATTTTGGTGACAGGCCATAAATATAATGTTTGAGTAAGTAGCTGTCTCCATCAGCACTTGATATACATACACAGGGTGACAACTGGGTTAATTGTTTTATTTTTGGGTGGTAAATGAAATAATTGAGTGATGTATATCTAGTTTTGTCAGTAGGGTTAAAATAAGGCGGTCCTATGGATGGTTGAGTTTTAAGGTAGGCTGTAAGTGAGATTCTCAAGTAGGAAGCTGGATTTTTATGTTCACTGTAAACTCAATTAGTCATCTTATTTATAGCCTACTAGCAAAATAAAAACTACTGAATATTTGTAGTTGGTGGCGATGGGACAATAAGGTAACTTGTTTTATTTACTGGGTAGAGGATAGTTCTGTTTGGTTCTGTAAGCAAGTACTAAATTGGATGGTCAACTATTTAGCTCAGGGGTGGGCAACTTCTCCAGTCGGTGGGCCAGATTTAGGAAAATGAAGTTATCGGTGGGCCGGATTATTACTTGAATAATATTCAATATCTCAATCACATTTTATTCACTAAAAGTGTCTAATGCAAGAAATGAAGTAATAAATTGTGTTTAATGCAAAGTTGTAAACTTTAAGCTTTACAACGAATAGAGATCAAAAAGTACTTAATAAATTTATCATTTTTAACACTAATTAAAATGGCGACCTTATAGTGACCTTTTCGGCACTACTATCGGCGGGCCAGTCGAAATCCCTCCAGGGGCCTTAACCTTTCTTCAGGTATTACGTAAATTCAGGAACTTTCATGCCCAACTCATTGTGAACATAATACCAAAGATGAGAATAGAAATCTGAGTAACACAAATATAATAATCAAACTTATCTGGCAAATTCAATCAATATCTATTTTAAAGATAGCACTGACAATGGATCAGTAAAAAAATATATAGTTAAACTCCTTTAATAAACTATTCATTGTATAGATAAAAATGAAGATGTGAGTAGAGGTTTATATTATATTTACTTGGTAGAGCACCTAACCAAGTTAGGCACAAGGCCATTTTTACATGCTCTATATAACTGGGCTTTTTTAGTTCAGTGTTACCCTTCACCTAGATGAGTTGCTCTCCTGAGTTAACGAACCCCATTTTCCCGAAGCAGCTAAAGTGAATGTAATGGTTTTTGACTGGGATTTGAACTCGTGTAATACGATTACAGAACTCGAGCTTTTACCAATGCTCCACGATCGCTGCCCAAAGTAGAGTGAGGCTTATATAATTTAAATGTAATAATCAAAACTAATCTAATAATTCCAATCAACTTCATTTTATAGAAATAATTGGTGTTTCTATATTTGATATTTAAAAGAGTTTTGTGAGAGTTTTGTGTTGTAGTGCGTGTGTGGGAGTTTTTTCTTGTTGGGTTGGACTTCATTATGTGCGTATGATTATGCAACCTTGTTGAATCCTTTGTCTTGTGGCTTCATCCTTTAAGAAGGCAAATATCAGCAAGGAAAACAAACAAGAAAGAGAAAAAAAATCCAAAACATTTTTTCTTAAACCAGTGCCGTGCTTAGCCACCTTGCAGCCTCGTCCCAGAATGCAACTTGCGGCCCCCTTTCCCCTAAAAGGTAAGTTGCCCCCCCTCAACATCCTGGAGCCTTCGATCAAAGACCATATATTCATACATATACAAATATATATATATTGAGAGAAAGAGAGATAGACAGAAAGAGAGATGGATTGAAATGCGTATATTTCAAGTATGATAATGATTTTCTTGTTAATTCAAATAATTAATTTGGTAATTTTTTTAATTACTAGAGATCCGCGAAGCCAAGGAGTCTTGTTGCCCCTATGGAGCTTGCAGCCCCTCAGCAATTGCGGGGTCTGCAGAAGTCCTAAGCACGGCCCTGTCTTAAACTTTCTCAACTTGTTTACATTTTAATACTCTAATTAAACTACTCTAACTAATAAGCTTGTTTTGAGATCCACAAAAATATGATTGACCAAGGAAGAAGAGAAAAAGATATGTTACGTCAGAATGAGTCTCACTATATGTCAAGAGATTTTGTTCAGTGCCATTACTAGTCGATGTATGAATTGAGCCATCAAAGCAATTATAAATCATTACAGCAAGTGAGTATGTTAGAAACTGTAAAACCAAACTCAAAATATACTGCATTTGCAGTTAATATGTTATCCATAATTAGGTTACCGCCTTTGTTTATATAAGGCAGCCATATTGAACTTTTTTTTAACAACATATGCTAAATGGGACAGATCATTTATTTGCTTTCTTCATAGAATCACTATGGAAATAAAAAAAATAATCCTAAACAATGGTTTAAGTTGTGGTGCATTGGGCAGCAAATTTAATTTTTGGTCTTTCCGTACTTTTTACAAGAAAGACTCGCTAACCAAATGCTCAACCCCCAATCTGTAGGACTATTTGTTTTTGCTTGAATTTTAAAATTTGATTTCCAACCTGGTACAATGTGGGTGATCACTAGTGTTGCAACAATATGCTTTCATTCAATAATATTCTTGTCACGGCCCTAGTTATTAGAATAATATAAGAATATTCTTTAATAAAAGCATATTGTCACAGCCCTCGTGATCACTTTATCATACCTATTATCTATATATTAAAGTACTTTCTAGCTAGAAATTGAAAGAATACGAATCCAAAAATGAAAGGGCAACTGGATTGTTAGTTATTGAACTAAAGTCTGGTGTATTCTTAATACCGGAAATGAAAATTGAGTCTAATATGAGAATCTATAAAATTTAAAGATTTTTTTTTTAATATAAAACATAAGGTAAATATATTTTCAAGGGAAGTAACTTTTCAAAGTATTTTATTTACTTTATTAAAACAAAGTTGTAAATAGTTATCCCCCTTTAAATACTTTTGAATGCGGAAAAAATGTCTTAAGACATTGTGATGGTGAAAATAAGCTCATAACAGACAAAAAATCTAAAACCCAAAGCCAATTTCATTTTATATAACGACTATTCACGTAATAACGTCTCTAAATATAGTCAAAATCTCAGATTAGTTGAATGCAATGTTTAACAAGAAGATAGTTAATAAGAAACACACATACACACAAGAAGACCCATCATTGGTAAAATTTTGCAAGAAATAATGTCAATAATGGTTATTAAGATACTTGACAAGAGGCATAAAAAAAGATGTACAGTCAAGACGCGTTCGATACATCAGTTCCCGCTAGATCACCGACACCGAAGTTAAGCAATGTAGGGCCAGTTCAGTACTAAGTCGAGTGACCACATAATCAGGTACTACTGATCGATCCTCCAGGTCGGAGGTTAGATTAGGGTTAACAACCCAATTCTGTAAAAAAAAGAGAAAGTTACAGAAACCACAACAGCTAGTGTTGCTATTGTGGCCCTATGTTCCCCAGTGGAATCAATAGGCTTAAACATGAAAAGAGATAGACATTTCTAAAAGGTTAATTAATGTATATTAATTCAGTGAATTCACCTGTTATTCTTTCATTTGTTAGTGCCTTTTTTGTGGTGTCCAATCATACGCTTTTCCATAATCTACAAAGTTTTTGAGGGTTTTTTTTTTATTGATCGCATATGCTTGAAATTTAAAACAGAAAATATTGATTTGTATATCTATTTTTCAGACTTTTGTCCTCATCTTTATCATTGTTACCTTCACAATTTTTTTTATTTAAATGTTTAATTTTTTTTTTTACATATTTTTTTTTTTTTTTTTTTTTGTGCTTAATTTCATCATCAGGACATTTAAACCGGTGTAAACAACAGCAACTTTTGGATACAGACTGTTCTCATATGAAAGATTAATATTAAAAACAATAACAAAAGAAACAATAGTCTTTCGAAAAGATACTTGATTTATTAAAATTAATTTTTTTAAATAGTTTAATTCAAATTTCACAAAATTTCCATTTATTCTATTATTTTTTCTACTTTAATTCAAGTCATTTTCATTACTTTCATAGCCAATCAGCCGAGTTACAACTGGTAGTTTTGCCCTGATCAAGGCACAAATTCATCTTTTCCCTAAACTGCAAGAGGGACAAATAAGCCACATCTGGTAACCCTGTGTTATGTTGTATTCTCTTTTAAATCGAGTTTGTGTGATTTTTGCTTTCTTTCTCTCCAAATTTCTCAGCTAACTAACTCTCTTGTCCTGTCAAAAAAGGTGTTGTAGCTAGTCCACCCAGAGCAAGCATGTACGCAGTCTGCTAGCGTTTCTGCGCATGACCATTGAAAGAACGAAAGAAAAGACAAAGAAAGAAAGAAAACAGAAAGAAAATAGAAAGAAAGAAAACAGAAACAAAGAACGAAAGAAAACAGAAACAAAGAAAGCGGAAAGAAAAGAGAAAGAAACAAACAAAACAGAAAGAAAATAGAAAGAAAACAGAAAGAAAGAAAGCAGAGAGAAAAGAGAGAGAAAGAAAGAAAGCAGAGAGAAAAGAGAAAGAAAGAAAGCAGAAAGAAAACAGAAAGAAAGAAAGAAAGAAAGCAGAAAGAAAACAGAAAGAAAGAAAGCAGAAAGAAAACAGAAAGAAAGAAAGCAGAAAGAAAAGAGAAAGAAAGAAAACAGAAAGAAAGAAAGAAAGCAGAAAGAAAGAAAGCAGAAAGAAAGAAAGAAAGCAGAAAGAAAACAGAAAGAAAGAAAGAAAGAAAGCAGAAAGAAAGAAAGAAAGCAGAAAGAAAACAGAAAGAAAGCAGAAAGAAAGAAAGCAGAAAGAAAGAAAGAAAGCAGAAAGAAAGAAAGACAGCAGAAAGAAAGAAAGCAGAAAGAAAACAGAAAGAAAGCAGAAAGAAAACAGAAAGAAAGAAAGAAAGAAAGCAGAAAGAAAGAAAGAAAGCAGAAAGAAAGCAGAAAGAAAACAGAAAGAAAGAAAGCAGAAAGAAAGAAAGAAAGCAGAAAGAAAGAAAGCAGAAAGAAAACAGAAAGAAAAAAAGAAAGAAAGAAAGAAAGGGAATGTTATATAGTTTTTCGAGATTTCACGAGAGTTTGTCTTGATAAAGCGGGAACTTTCAACGCCCTCAATGAAAACAAAGTATTTTTCTTCGGTAAGAACAAATCTTGATAATGTTTTCATTTTTTTTATTCTACTTTATATTGTTTGAATATATATTTCCTAATCTTTTATTGTATTTATTTTAGTCCATAAACACGAAATAAAAAGTTAGACTTTTTTTTTGTTATAAGAATGGAAACAGTTTTGTCTAATGTTTTTGTCAAAATAAACAACTTCGTTCATTCAAGTAAAAAAAATAAACGATTGTTTTATTTCATTAATTTTAATTTTCAAATTTGCCTAAGCAAACAAATATACTTAGAATTTTGCGTTTTCTTGAATAAAATCTCAAATAAAACACTATTAGCGAATTTCCAAACAACTTATTTTGATCTTTATAGTCGTTAATCATTTCGGCCCTAAGGGGCCGATATATCGGTCCCGAGAGCATAATCCAAAAAAAAAAAAAACACTCCAATATTTTGGCTTTAATATATTCCTCTAATATAACGACTCTTTAGTGACTACTTGGTAATTTTGATAAGTTGGGATTCAAAGGATTAAAAAAATACTTATTGAATAATCTACATATTTTTTTATGGCATATACCAATACCATAAGCCATATTTAAATGAAATGAACATTTCGGTATTCGGCTGTTTTGTTTTTTTTAGTTTGAATGCATTTGATAAAATTCCCTTTGAACTTCTGAAAGAAGAAGCTTTATTTCATGTTGTTTTTTTTTTTTTTTTTTGTTAGTAAATTTTCCAGAATGAGTGGGTGGTGTTACTGTTACTGTTGTTGGTGTCTTAAGTTGTTTTTCATTTTTTTTAAAAAATTCCCTTTTTTTTTAGTCAATTTTAAAAAACACGTCCTAGTTGTGAAGTTTCTTAAACTCTTTTAATTTACATTTTGACCCTTTTGCTCTTTTGAAAACAAAAATTGCTGAGAAGCAAGGTGTCTGGACCTGTAAAAATGCAATTTGATTAGCTTTTAAAATTGGCTTGAATTAGCCACTAGTGCATTCTTACATTCGGTGACGGTGTGTGGTGGTGCGTGTAAACACTGATTTATGTCCCATCGCACTTTAGCTCATATATTTATTTTCATAAAGTGCAAAAAGGAATGCATTTTTATGGAATAATACAATGATAACTTGAAAAATATTAGCTAGAATAAGTTCTGAAAGAATAGTCAAAAGTTCCTTGTTAGGAAAAAAAAGATCTAAAGAAAGAAAAATATTTTAACATTGCTTTCATTTTTGGCTAACAAAAAAAAAACCCCAAAAAAACAACTTGTTTGACAATTTTGGACACCCATGACGCAGAAAAATAAGAAATTAGAAGCCCCCAAAAGTGCAGTGATAAAATGTTGCTGTTGTTAAACCTGTTTAAATGTCCTGATGATAAAATTCATCAGAGTTAAAGAGAGGACTTAAAATTAGAGGGACACCGAAAAAGAATGGCCCAAGACACTTAAACAAGTTCCTTGCTTGACCTTCCTTAGGGGCAGACGTCTCTCAGACCCTATTAGTAAGAAGAAAATTATTTTCACCTCGTGCGTGGTCCGTGGTCAGTGAGTACACAAACAACACAAACCCATTTCACCAGTCAGTGAGTTTTATTGAACTGTTTCTTTTATGTTTCGTGTGCTGTCTGGTTTTATATTTGTTTTCATATTTGGCCTAAAAGTAAAACAAATTGCATTTGGTAGAATTCAATCACCAAAAAATTTCACATAATAGAATTGACCAAAGTCAGTGGATGATAGCGAGTGGCCGAAAAGCAGCCGTCCGTGATGAAAAGCATTAGATTTTAAGTTTTAAATTTTTAAAACTTTTTTGAATTTAAGAATCTATCAAAATTGTTCTATTTATTCAATCATTAAGATATTTTCAGATTCTGTTTAAAATTTTATGCTCTTTAAACTAAATATTATAATCTAAATAAACGTTTTATTTAAATTTTAATCACTCAGTTTGAAATGTGTATAAAAGCACAAATAATTAATTTCTGCACCAACGTTAAAAATATCCCAAAATAAAGATAAAAGATAGATGAATAGTATACTATAATAAAAATTGCCATTAAGAATGTACAACTGTGTCATGACTCATGAACCAGTCATTAGAGAGGTTTGTTTCACACCACGTAGTCTGCAGGTTTGAGTCCCACTTGGGGTTTGGAATGATTACAACAACATTGAATGTCACTGATGAGATCCAATAAGATTGAAATAGCCATCAGGCATTATGTTAAAAGTTATATAAGATTTTTTGTTAAGGTTATAAAGTTCAAAAAGTTTATGAACAAATTGATTATACTTGTTTCGTAAAATATAAGTGGAAGAAAGCGGAAGAATAAACTAAAAATAAAAGGCTGTTCTCAAATGATAAAAAATGTAAATATAACTTCTGTTGTTTAAGGAGTATATATACAATGTTGATTTCGTTACGCATATGAGACCTGAAGGGCCGATATACTGGCCCCTACATTAAAGATCAATAGAAGACACATCAACGTTCAATTACTTAAAGTATATATACAAGATTAATTTATAAAATTAAAGAAGTATGAGTGGGTATAGTTAAAATGATTGTTTCTTGTAAAATATGAGTAGGTGATAAAAAAAAAAAATCCGAATAGATAAAAAAAAAAAATAAGAGAGCACCACGTTTGTGTGTGGCTTGTAAAATGTACATAAAAAAATGATCAAATCTGTGATTGCTTTTTTGTTTGAAAAAAAAATTACGTGTTGAACGTGATTTAAAATGTGTGTTAAAGTGTCTCGTTTGTTGTTTAAAGAAAAAAAAAAAAAATAACTCAATCGTCCTTAAGGGAAAAGTGTTATATACAAGTGTACGTTTGTTCTATTTAGTGGGTGATGGTGGTTGTGTTTAGTTATTCATTATTTTTGGTGATCTTATGCCACGCATTTGCTCTGTTTAACCAAATCGATCTTGTTGCTTTTTCGACGGCTTCTAGTATTATCTGAATCGCACGCCTTCATTTTTGTCCAGTTATTCCTATTTTTGTTAGCGCTCGTATCATAGACTGTCCTGCAAAACCTCTAGTTATATTATCATCAGGACATTTTTTTCTAAAACCTTTGTTCTGATTCTTTTTGCTTCCATGCAACTGGATGCAAAGAACACAACTTTGCAAGAGGACTGGTGTCGTAAACCAAGTGTGTGGAGCGCAGAGGCAGAATGAGCCATCGGTCAATTGGATCATACACGAAGTCCCGGAACTGTTAAGGGATCCGTGTGGTTACTAATGAAATTATCAAGGATGTTACATTCTAATATATGCATTTTGACTTGCCTCACTTCTTTTTGCCTGCAAATCATACATAATGTTTGTGTAATGGGCGTTGCTGACTAATGGATATAGTCAAGCCAATATGCACAGATTACCTGCTGCCTAGTTTCTGTATGTAGCAATCAACTATTAAAAATGGGGTGGAGGGGTTAGACTGTATTCTCTGCCTGAGAGCCCATGACACTGTCAGTCCACACTTTGTGGACTATCCATACTGATTCAGCAAACTAGTAAAGAAAAAGACTTTCGGTTACGATGCACCGATGTGAGATTTTTGCTTATCCATAAAGGTAATTTGCCATCCAGTTTTCTTCGCTAACAACACGAAGGCGAATTGATTCAATTTTTTCCGAATGGTTTGCTAGAATAAAACAAAAACAATTGTCTGTTGTAATTATTTGCTCGGGTGGTTTTTATCAAATGAATGGCTTTCAGTTTGGCTTTCAAGACGATGGTCTATCAGGACCGCCAATCAAATAGCGTTTCCTTCTTTTCTATCTCCGTTCGATAAAAAAAAAGTGAACAGAGATTAATCGTCAGCACATCAGAATTTATTCAAATTTTCGGATAAACTGTCTGAAGATCGGTTTGATTTTGACCTGTTTATCTTGATAACAATTAAGGAAACATTGCTACATCAATCTATCTATTAATCTATCAGCTTATCTATCCATTTATTATTATTACACACGCACACACACACACACACACATATATATATATATGTATATATATATATTGATAAATTATTGTTCTTCTGAAGCATTATTTAATATATAAAAAATGATTTTTAAAAAAGGCTTAAATGATGCGCTATAATGTTTTTTTCTCAATAAAGGTAGACGTTTATAAAAAAAATGGATTTTTACAAAATGAAAAAAAACGTCATGACTACCAAACATAAGAAATAGAAAGGAGAAAGAAACAACAAAAGAAAAATAAACAAAAGCATTAAAAGACCAGCATGACAGGAAGTTTAAAAATGGGGTAATATCTCCGAAATATCACATACCAAATAAAAAACATTATAACGCATCATTTAAAACTATTAATTATTCATTATATATATATATATATATATATATATATATATACTTTCACTTTAGCAGCCTCGGACAGATGGAGCTCGTTAACTCGGGAGAGCGCCTCATCTAGGTGAAGGGTAACCCAGAATTTAAAAAGCCCGGCTAAGAGCACGTAAAAATGACCTTGTGCCAAACTTGGGTTGGTGCTCTCCAAGTGAATACATATATATATGTGTGTGTGTGTGCGTGTGTGTGTGTGTGTGAGTGTGTGTGTGTGTATGTACATAAAAAATTAAACTGATCACCAATCACTCTTTTTGAAACCAATGCAGTTAATGTATGCCCAGTGAGGCGCTGGATTCCTGAATTTTAGAGTGACGACAATGGTTTGAGGGACTAAGCGTGCTCACGACGCAAAAACAGATACACTTATTTATGGTTGGGAAAAGAGCTTTGATAATGAGGGTGGCTGTGTAGAAAATAAATACTGGAGTGCAATAGTTTTTTTTTGTTTTAATGGTTTTCCCACTGTCTTTGTAACTCTTTAGTTTTTAAAAATGACTTTAAAATGTAGGGGGCATTACTTTTGTCATGCACTTTGTATGTTGAGGCCGATGTATTGATTTTGTAATTGAACTCATAATTTTGAAAAATTTGCATATTATAGACTTAGAACCTACGGATAAAAGATTCTAAAAAGTAGACTATCTCAACGATTTCAGGCTTTTCAAGTGCAAAACCTGTTTCTACACGATCAAATACACCAGAAAAGCCAATAACCTCAAAATAAATTTTGAACTCATAATTTTGAAAAATTTGCGTATTATAGACTTAGAACCTACGGATAAAAAATAAAATGAATAAATTATCATTTTATATAATATTTAATACCCGAGGAAGACCAAAGTTTAATTTGGTCAAAGCATAAAACAATTGGCAATAAATATGAGGGATGTAGTCTGAATAATATTTAAATATTGATTATACCTCATCTTAAAAATCCCTAAAAATAATATCATTTTATCGTTCTCATGCTATAATTAAAAAATCAAACTAGTCTTATCTTAATGTATCCATCATTGTTTTTTTTCTTTTTCATACTTAAAAAATGCCAATGCTAACAAACATTTAAGCCATGATAATCAGATGAAGAGACTCACTGAAATTTTGAGCATCCTTGAGGCTATTCAAAATAAGAATTTCTAATCTCTTGACAAAAACTTCAATTTACCACTAGAAGGACACAATTTAAACTTTCACAAGTGCACCATGACTGTAGTTTGTGCGTTTAAAGATTAATTTAAACTATGGATTCTTTCTGTCAGGTCTGGTATTCAATTTCAAGACTTTTCAACAAAATATGTTTTCTGGCTTCGAAATAAAGGCAGTTGTCATGCGTGTGTTTTTCTTTTCTTGTTTCCAATGTTGTCATAAATTCGATGAATACAAACGATGTCCATCGGCGTTGCAGGAATTCAATTCAAAATAGAAAGGTGCATCAAGGCATTTCTAATACTGGAGCTGGGATTCGAAGATGAGGATTGAATAAGATTAGCCAAACGAAATCGAAATTTTTCAACCCAAGTTAATCATCCGTAAATTGCCTCTTATTTTCTCATCTATTTTTTGAAGAGGATTTTTTTTCAAATTAATAAAAACAAAATGGAAAACTTTAAACAGAAACAATAAGAAATAAGATAAAATTGAAAAAAAAATTGTAAGGAAAGCAGAGACAAGAAGAGAGAGAAGTTAAGGGAGAAGAAGTTGATAAAAAGAAGACAAAAATGAAATGAAAAGTGAAAAAAAAGAAAGAAAAGATGGCAGATTTAAGACAGAAAAGCCTTAGAAGAAATTAGGGTGTAAATATGAAAGAAAAAAGAGAGACAGAAAGTTAAAAACAGCAAGGAGATAAAAAAAAATAAAAGACTGTAAAGCCTTAATTTTGTTTGTTTTAAGGATATATTAACTTTTTAGGTATTTTTAATACCGATAATTATTTTAGACAAACGTTATTTTGCACAGAGAGATTTTTGAATAACAAAATTTACACTATCTAATCTATAGCTAAAGGGAATATTGCAGTGCTGACAGTGACTATTTTTTGAAAAACCTAGATTATACTCCCAGAAAAACCTAGAATTATATGAAAAAAACTAGATTTAGATCACTTTGTTAATTAAAAAAACTAGAAACCTAGCTCGAAGCAAAGAAAAACTACATCTAGGTTTTTAAACCTAGCGCTGGCAGCACTTGAATATTATAATTCATACCTTTTTCATAGTATTTCGTAGTAATTGTAAATGTAAACAGAATGACTGGATTCGACCTTGTGTAGTGGGCTGCTTATTTACTACCTCAAGTGGACCTCTCCTTATATGAATCCTAATTATTTTTTAATTTCGAATTATTTATATTTCTACCCATGTTCATCGCAAACGTTGTGAACTGATCCGGATTCGAACTAACACCTAAAATACTGATTCTTACCGCTTCGCTCACAGAACACCCAACAAATCTTCTATAGAAAACATTGAATATAGTAAATAGATTAAACTTTTCTATCGGCAAATAAAGAAAAATAAGATAGTTTAAATATAACCAAACTGTTATGTTGACGTAATCATTTTCTCCTATTCTAAAAAAGAAAATAAAAATGAAGTAGTCCCTCAGCCATATCAATACTTAAAAATAAAACAACAAACATTCCAAGTAGTCTCCCATTAGTATTTCAATAATGGCCGATGGTAGATTAATCTTTTTTTTCCACATTTCTATGTCTGCCTCTTTCAAAAGTTCGATTAATTACTGCAGTTTAGATTGACATCAATTGCATATGTGGAAATCTCACAAGTCACCAGAAGGAAACTCCATCCAATCTCTTCATTCGTTCAGAAATATTTTATTTGGATTAGGAAAAGACATTTACACACACAACTGAAATGTGATTTTCGTCTAGATTTAGGGATAAGCAGTTTTTTTTACAATATTACAAGTGTTGTCCTGCTTTGACCGGGCACCGAGAATAAGAATCCATGAGTTATAGATCTATATACGGTAAAAATGTGATGTAGAATTTCAAACAGCTATTTAAACTCTATACCATTTGAATTTCAAAATTATAATATTCAACTTCAAAATGGATTTATTTTCAAGTAAGAGAATTAATGAACTTGAAAATGGATTAATAAATTTCAAAATTAAATAATCAACTTCAAAATGGAACAATCAACATAAATATGGAAAAGAGCTTGTTTGATTATTTCTCATTTTGAAGTTGATTAATCCATTTTTAAGTTGATTAATTCTTTTAGATTGAAATAAATTCATTTTGAAGTTGATTATTTTTATTTTGAAGTTAAAATTGTATAGTAAATGTTATTTAGTTTTATTTTCGTGACTGTTTTTTATAGATTTACAGATGATTTTTTTTTAATGGGTCGTTATGAGAGCGCATGCGCGTCAGTTTCTTTGTTTATTTTCCTGCGCCAAACGCTAAGACGATGAACATTATGTTTTAGATTATTTTTGTCGTCGAAAGAATGCAATAAAAGCCGAATAATAAGGCTGACTCACTTAGGCGCACTTAGACGCATTTTCCGTGTAAAATAAATGGATTCAGGCCACACCATTCAATGATTGCTTTCTTTCCATTGGCTAAATGCTTTGCTTTTAACCATTTTTTTTATTCAACAGTGAGTCTTTTTTTTTCTTTTCACGATTCTCTTTTTCTCACGAAAATCCAACTGAGTCGTTTTTTTTAAATCTTGCAGTGTGTGGTACATTTGTTGGGACAATTTCGACCTCCAGTTACATTTGATTGTTTGCCCGTCAAAAGTTCTCTCCTCCTCTCTCTCCCCCTCTTATTCTCTCTCTCTCTCCCTCTCTCTTTCTCCCTTTATTCATATTTTTGCTTCATTTCCCCATTCTCATACATTAAGGAATTTTGCACAATTTTATTCAGATTTCACATTATATCTCATTTTCAACAAACAGACAAACTGGTAGATTTGTAAAAATCTACTAAACCTAAATACACACAGAAACACACTAATAAATATCAACACAAACAAAGAATATCATAGCCCAGGCTTTACTTCGTATTTTAAATTTGTTTAAAACTTCTTAATTGTTTAAAACTTCTTAATTGTTGTTCTTTCCTAAAACCGAATTCAAAGACTCCATTCTAGATGTATTCTTGTAATGATTTTTGACAAGAATGAAGCAGTTCTGTAAAAAATTTTCAATATTTCACCAAATACTATCGATATATAGTTTCCATTAGATATCCAAATTATTAATTATTTGTCCGATGCTCGTAAAGTCTAAAAAATAATAATCATCACAAACAGAAATAAGAGAGGGGCAAATTACCTCCCTTTGTTCCTTCTTTCTACGAAGATCATTAAAAATATTTTGAAATTTCTGGTAGCTTTATAAGATTTAACATGGCTAAATTGTTTTAAAATCTATTCAATTTGTTTTAAAGAAATTAAACACTTAATTATGCGTGTTTTAAAAATGTTTAACTACCGTGAATATCATCTGGTTATGTCAGTATATTTTATCATACACAAACAGAGATATATTGCATTGTTACAACAACTAAACATTATGCATGAATAATCCAAAACATTCAATTTTATTTTATGAACTTGGTAGTTTTGAAGATATTTTCTTAACTAAAACCTTCACTAGTGAATAAATGCATTTGATTCTTAGGTTAAATGTGAATAATGAGATTTAATTATTTTTAAAAAAGATTAAATATGCAAGTAAAAGTTTAGAACACAGTCATAAAAGATAAGTAATAAAATTGCTTGTATATTGGTTTGAGTTATATAGCCTATCAAACGTAGTAATAAAATTGAATAAAACAAAATTATTCTAAGACTATAACAATTATAATAGTAATATTAATAATAATGATAATAATTATTATTATCATAATTATAATAACTATAATAATAATAATCATAATAATAATAATAATAATAATAATTCATAACAATGTATTTTTTAGAAAAATCATGTAATCCGAAAATATTTGTCAGAGTTCAAGCAAAGAAACGTCTTGAGCGTCAAAACACATATAGACAACATGCGACATCACGGTTCATTCAGCCACCACGAATTCGCGTATCTGTAATGATCGGTTGTTGCTGAAGAAAAATAACCCTTTACTCAATGTAATCTATTGAGTTCGGCACGTTTACTTTTACTGACATTTGGAAAATGTTGACGAAGATTTCGACCGAAACGTTACGTACATACCAATTATTCACTTGAACCTAAATGTCACGCATTACCTTACAACATCCAAATAAATATACATTATTTCTGGACTACTGTGTTCCAGTGTAAAGATTATGAATATTTGTTTCATCTAAAACGATAATCATTATCGATAGTTGATGAAGATTGACCGTTGAACTTATAAAACTAATTAAGGAATTTATGTGTGGATTTAAAAACGTCCTCAAATAGATTTACACTTTTAGGTGAGGACAGGGTGTCTCAGAATTCTCTAAGATTGCAAAAACTTTTAATATACACGAACAGTGATCAGAGATTAAACGGATCAGCAGAGGTTTTCCTGCTCAACGTCACTGGACTTCAAAGTGGAAATATTTACACAGTCATTTGGTTGCCAAAAATAATAATAAAAATAAAACAACAGTAACTATTGTGATACAAGTGATAGATATATATAAAAAAAGGCTCGTGAATTGCTTTTGGTCGCAGTAATTAGTTCATGGCTGTTATAATAGAAAAGTGTGCTTTTGTGGATGATATATCAACATTATGGTGCTCAGAGTCGACCATTAAATGAAAGAAAGCGTGAAAGATTTTGATTGAATCTGAAGAAATGATTTTGTTTTTGATGGCGACAAATTATTTTTGAGCGGCTTGAAAAAATAGAATCTAGTCAAGATTATGGCGGGAAAATGAGAAAACAATACACAAAAAAGAAAAAAAAACTCTGGAAACATAAATTACACATGAATACATGAGATTATGTTTTACATTCATATAAACTTTTTTTCTTTCGTGATACAAGACGTTGGACAAAATAATGGAAACAGCTAACATTTTGGCATCATAACCTTTGAACGTAATATCTTTCAGTCTATATATATACCTTTCTCTATCTAGTCATTCATTTATACAAGAAGAGTGAGAAATGGAATGTACCATGCTTGGAAAAAATAATGGAACAAGCTCACACTTTGGTGTCAAAATCTTTAAACAATCGAAAATTGGTATATATTATTATTTTTTGTAAAATAATTTTGTTATTTGGTATGTTGATGAAAAATAAACGTTTATTTTTATTTCAATTTTCAAGTATTGAAAAGATTAATCATAATTTTTAATCTCAGACTTCTCTCATCATAAAAGGCCAAACCGTTAGTGTTTGTATATTTATATGATTGTAATAAATAAAAACTGCCAAAATATTCGATGATTCGACAGGAACTGTCTCAAAATTAATGGTTGCGTTTGAAAAAGAGGGAAAATATTTTTATTAAAGCACAACTCTTGTTGAAAGTTGAATTGTATTTTATGTAAAAAAAATAGGAGTAAATGTGCCTTTGTGCTTTCTACTTAAGAATCCATAACACTCAATAACACTCAATCTACCAAAGTATGAGTAGAATAACACGAATAACGTTTGTAAAATTTGTCATACCTCATCTCAAGGATCCACAAAAATAAAAAAGTTTCATAGTTCTTTAGTCATTTAATATTCTACCAATCCCTGGCAATCAGCGTCAAATGAATTATACTTCATTCAGTCTTTCAGCATTTAATCTAATCAATCGTTGATATTAGCGGTGTGACAATGCATCAAGCACCGTGATAACAACTGATTAATTTTGATGAGACTAATGTAATTTTTGCTTCATTCCCTTTTCTTTCTCGGTTGATTAGGTAATTCGTTTTTCGAGATAAAACTGTTTGATTAGTAAAACAAGAAAAGATATTAAAAAAAAAGGTAACAAAATATCTGTAATTACTGATCAACTGGTGAATGCTACGAAAATAACCGATATTATTATTCCTACTTGGATTACGGATTGAGATCATTGAGAGAGAAATAAAAAGGAAAAGACACATTTTGTTTTTCAAACTGAATGCTCTATGGTATTCCATGACAACGAAGTAAAAATTTCACACAAAAATAATTTCAGTTGGAATCTGTCTATCACGTTCAATTTCAGTTGCTTCGGAGAGATATGGCTCATTAACTCGAGTTACTTATTTAAGAACAAGGTGAATATTTACCTCAAAGACTGTGTGTAGGCAAGAATGCAATAGGATTTTAGAATCGTAATACGTAGGTTCAAAATTAAAAAAATCTGTGAGGGGACACAAAACAATGTTTATAAAAAAGATATTGTTCTCGAGATTAAATGACCTAAAAGGTTGATATGCCGTTAAGCAAACAAACAAGACAATGAAGTAAAAATACACAAAATACACTGCCTGTCTCTGAAGGAATCAAAAAGATGGAAGCAGCAATCTCCTACTAAGATAAAAGTTATGCCTTATATCGGATGTGCAATCTATATATATAGATATTATATATACTTAGCTGTGCACCATACAAAATTAGGCAGAAGGTCACTTTCATATGCGCGTCATATTCGCGGGCTTTTTGTACATAGTGTTGTTCTTCATCTTTATGGGTTACTCTTATCGACTTGATGACTTTAATATACTCGAGATTTGGGCAGCGAAGTTGGAGCATTGGTAAAAGCTCGGGTTCGGGAATAGTTGTACGCAAGTTCAGATCCCAGTCGAAATCATTGCATTCACTTTAGCTGGGGTTCGTTAACTCGGGAGAGCATCTCATCTAGGTGAAGGGTACGAACGAACATTAAAAGTTCCGGTAAGAGTACGTAAAAATGGCCTAGTGACAAACTTGGGTTTGTGCTCACCACGTAAATAAAATATACCCGAGATTTCCTCAGCATCAGTGTTTGTTTTTTTTTATGTTTAGATGAGTTACTCTCCAAAATTAGAGACTAATCTGCGTATGGCAACTGAAAGTAAATAAAGTTAATTTTTTTTCATGATTTTTATTAATATTTTTTTTAATTCCAAACAAGCTCGAATCTTTAAATACAACTCAAAATTAATAAAAGTTTAAATTTCTTCATTTTCCTTGGCTATACTTTGAATTAGATGAATAATTAATGACCGCATTAACGGTGTTAGATACAATGACGTAGACGATTCTACTTTATATATTTATTTTTGGAATATTTGAATAATTAAAAGAGATTACATGCTTACGCATTTCGGTAGAAAGCTGTTAAACATGAAAAGGCATTAAACGGTGAAATAACTTATTTCGTTTTCAGCTCTCTTTCTGACGTTAAATATTCATGAGATTCCCAAACTTCGAAGTTAGAAATTGTGACAAAGTTTTTTTTTCTAGAATTGAATAATGGATCATTTTTATTTTATTTACGAATAACAAAGTTTCCTTTAACAGATATTCCTGTTAATGTGTTTTTGTTAAAACACAAGTTGCACTATTAAATCTATAGTTAGAGAGAAGGTGGGGGATCAACCTTTTACAAAGGTATTTGTCAACATGTCAACGTAGACGGAGCAACTTCGATTCGAACTCGCGTAATACGATTCCGATATCCGAAGCCATACCATTGAGCCACGAGGACAACCCTAAAACAAAAAGAAAAAAAGAAAGAACCAAAGAAAAAAGAAATAATGAAAAAAATTTTTTATTTGTTTTGAGCTTAACGGCATATGAATCTTTTTAGGTCATTTTAATATCTAGCACAATTACTTTTTGATAAACAGGATTTTTATATACACACACAGAGAAATTTGTTATAACACAAGTTACACTATTCAATCCATAGTTGGAGAGAAGGTGGGAAATCTACCTTTCAAAATGGTATTAGTCAACATGTCAATGTAGACGGAGCAACTTTGATTCAAACTCGCGTAATACGATTCCGATGCCTGATGCCTATCCACTGAGCCACGTAGACAGCCCTTAAACAAAAAAAAAGAAAGAAAGAAAGAAAGAATGAATTTAAAAAATGACGTTTCGATCGTCTTGGGTTCTTAATCCAGTGAAAAAAAGATCAGCTCTTCCTTTTCAAGCTTTCCTCCGAATAAAATAAAAAGATTTGATCACTGACAAACTCTATAGAGGGTGAAAAAAATTGTCTAACATTGATTATGAACAATTTGAAATATTGTATAAAGAGAAACTCACGTGATATTTTATCATTATATGAACTATTCGACCTTTTTTGTTTGTGTTTTCATCCACATCATATTGGGCGACAGACCTTGGCGCTCTTCTCAAATACTCAGTCCATTGTCAGTTTCTGAAGATAGCTTTGAAAGTAATTAGGGAAAACTGCCGGTAGGGTTTTTTCTTTTAAATATAACCCTCTTATTCCAAAAGGATGATTGGATCCAGTGGGTACAATTACTAAAATTTGCTCATATAATTCTTAAAAGGTAACTTTTAATAGTTTTTAAGCTAACAGATTTTACAGGGAATCAAACTAATTTCAGTCAAGTGTTTTTTTTTTGTTTTTTTTTTTGGCTTACTCGTGTTTAGCGTGTGATCATACCAAATGTAAACATTTTTAGAAGCAGGTTATATAACTTTTGAAAAGTAATTTCTATGTTCAGATATTAGTCTTTATTATTGATAACTTATTTTTACAGGGGGGGGTCAAACCAAATGCAGACATTTTTAAAAAGAGGTTTTATAACTTTTAGAAAATATTTTTCAAGAAATTATGTGTTGAAATATTAGTTTGTATTATGGCTAACATATTTCTATATTTTACAGATTTAAATTACAAAACCAAGCCATTATGTGTACAATAAGTTCAGCAATTAATGAGCGTTTCTAATTAGGGAAAAAACTGTAAAATTTTACAATTTTTGAAGCCACACCTTTGCAGATCTTGTGTTTTAAAGTCCGTGAAATTGGCATTTTGTCATTAGAAAGAGATTGCTAAACCCAATTTTCATTTATTCGCCTCTTTGTTTGTTTGATTATTTGTTTGATTGTATGTTTGGTTGACAGATCCGCGGAATCGGACAGATATCCAGTTCCAGCTTCAGTTTATTGTCACAGCAAGAAAGAAAATATATATCGGTGAATGATATTCTGTCATTTATAGATTTTTTGGCCGGCTAAATATCGATACGAAATATATCAAGAACGCAAGAAGAAGATATCATTTCTCGACGTCAAACCTTTAGGCTCTCTTTATTTCTATACAACCTCATCTACCCCTCCTCTCTCTCCATTCAACCCTCCGTCTCTCTATCTCCTCTTTTCATTTATTTCCCATCATCGCGTTCTCTTTTACAACATATATATACATACATATTTGTATATATATATATATATATATATATATATATACATACATTATTATATATATATACATATATGTATGTATTTATATGTGTGTATGCATGCCTGTATATATATATATATATATATATATAATAAAATATGTATATATATAATAAAATATATAATATATACATAAAAGTATGTATATCGCGACCGACGTGGCTCAGTAGATAGACAATCGGACTTCAGAACCGTACTACTCGGATTCGAATCTAAGTTGTTCCTTCTACGTTGAATGAAAACTAATACCCTTGAGAAAGGTATGAAGCACAATCTTTCCTCCAGCTATATGTTATATAGTGCAAGTTCTATATGTCTACAATGATGTTTACAATGACACACACACACACACACATATATATATATATATATATATATATATATATAAATATATAT
>JAUZSX010034124.1:0-20704 GCA_034780655.1 Idiosepius hallami
GAAGGGTTAATCGGCCGAAATGTTGTGAATATAACAATGATAAGGATGAGGACAGCAGTCCGAATAATACTTGTACAAAACATCAACGAGAAGTTAAGCATTTTGACAACAATATGATTTTGAGTAAAGTAGAAACAATTGGCTATTTATGTAATTGAATTAGTTTTATTGTGAAGTTAGTTTAATATAATATCTAATCTAATGGAGCTTTTTATAAAATTGCAAATTGAGATACCTGTACGGTAGGGTAGGTCGATTTTTAACTCTTTTTTTAAAAAATCAAAAACATTTTTTTTTCCTTTTCATAAAATTTCTATTCCTTGTAGTTGAAAATTCTAGTTATCACTGAACTGCTTAAAATATGACCAATAGAATATCCAGTTATATTAAATGTTATTTGTACACCTATTTTTCAGATTGTTATCTTCATCTCAAGGATTACCAAAGAAAATTTTCAATTGGTACAGACCAACTATGATAGATTTTTTTATTTTCAATTAACAAAAATTTATAAGTCCCTTTAATGAAAGAAACTTATAAAATATATGTATGGTATTAATGTTGGTGGACATTCATCTTAATAATTATAGAAAAGATAAATACATGATGGGGATAACTATTTTAACAAAAACCATACCTGCCATGCCAAGTAAATTATACTTTTTGTTATGATGGTAGTAAGTCATATTCATTACTTCTAGAGTAAATAATTCACAGAAAAGGTTCAATGGGAGGATGGAAATATCTATTTCACTTTTTGATTCAAATACATTTGGGGTAAATTTATTAACAAATTTAGAATTAGTTTTTCTTTACTTTTTTTTCAAAATACTTGATAGCTTAATTATGTCTGCATTAGCCAATGTATGTTTTTGATTCCATATCTTGCCAATCTTAATGTAGAAAATTTGGGAACTGACTATAAATGCTAAGATGTTGTAGTATCAAGTATGATGCTTGCCATAGTAGTGACTTAAACATAATGTCACAGAGATATTTGAATCAAAAATAGAATCTATTGAATGAGACAAGTAATTTGAAGGATTATTGAAAACTGATCTTTGTTTTAATAACAGCCATCTTTATAAGAAAAGTTATCCATTTTTTTTTTTTTTGTTTTTGAAATTATTTAAAAAAAAAATAGTATAACCAGCCATTTCTTTTATTTCTGTTGGTGTAGGACCACTACTTCCTGTATCTAATGAACTGTTCCTGATGTCATGTTTGCCTCTGTTTTCAGGGCATGGGGTCAGTCGGAAGTTGATATTCAGAGATTATGGTCAGGATCAAATGTATTTTTAGTTAATTTATATTTTTTTTATTGCTATCTTGTGTTCTTCTTCCTACACCACTTTCCAACACCACAACAATTTCTTGTTGGAATGTATCAGGACTCCATTGCTTAAACTTACTTTTTAATATTTGTAACAGATATTTTAATTTGTTAGCATAGGTTATAAAATAATTTCTTTAAAAAAATGAAAATAAATTCTATCTATTTATTTTTCTTATTTAGTGGCTTTCTTCCAATATGACTTGAATTCAGGGACCTTCATGTCCAGCTTAGGAGAATTCTTGGATCTGTAAACTTTTTATTTAATCTATAAGGATATATAGTCCACCTTCCATAAGCATTACCAGTCACTATAATAATCTATGTTAGGTAGTCTTTAGTTATTATTGTCTACAGTAAGGATTGAACTGATTATCAACTGCAATTTTCCTGATATTTTTAGGGTATTTTCATTTGGGACTCATTGCCTAAACAGCTGAGAGTAAAATAATTGTCAACAAAAATTAATAATCACATATAAAAGTTTGATGTGGTTGACCTTCTTAAAAGAATTAAAGGAGAAAGGTTTATAATTATTCACCTTAAGGCAATATATTTAGAGCTTGGTAAATTAACTTGAAAGAATTTATTCACAGTTAATGCACAAATGGTTCCCTCATCCATAGCAGCAACTACTTGAACACATGTGACCTTTTAAAAGATATAAATACATTTGTATGATCTTTGCCTTCTAAGAACAAATCATCCATTGAAAGTTAATAATAAATTTTGCCTATAGTGAAGAGGAGAGCCCAATTTGCAAATATGACATGCTTAATGTGGGCAACACTGGAATATAATGAATTCCTAGATGACACAGGAAAAATCAAGAGTTTACTTAACTATAAAAAAAAAGTTAGGCTTGAATTCAAATAAAATTTGCCACTTAAGTCTTTGATTTTCATTGCAATTTAACTTGGGCTTAAGTTGGCATTAAGAGAGAAATGTGATTTATTTTAATTCAATAAAATTGAATCATCTTGAAAATAATATAATGCTATTAATAATGCCACTATTAGTTATTAGTAAATTAGATAATAAAAAGAGTTCAGATTTTTTTTCAACAATGTAATAAGATGAAATTAAAATTCATAAAGCATGATAATTTAAATTAAGAATTTTTGACTGATGTCCTCATTTTGATTGCCATGCATATATTGTTTTAGATGATGTGCCCCAAAGGCTTCTTCAGATGATATTGAATATTGGATTCCACAATTAGACACAAAACAAATTGATTAACAACACCTGAAAAAGACCAAGGTTACATTGCTAAACATCTTTAATACTAGCAAAGGTGCCATGTTTTGTCTGGGTGATCCTTAATGATCCATATCATTGTTTTTGTCAGTGCAATTTTGGATGGTCTAAGTTAAGAGATACAGTGTAATAAATTTTTGCCTATGTCAAGGACCACTATCTTGCCAAATTTCATCAAGATTGGTTGATGTGTGGTACTATAACTCACAAAACCACATTTCAAATAGTTGTTTTGTTCCTTTCGATGCCCACATCGTTTATTTTTTAACCTGTGGAAAATTGAAAGGGTTATTATCATACCATGGTAATTTTTTGGTGTGTAAGATAAATGTACATTATTATAAGTTATTACAGCTTCCCATAGAAGTTTTGATTTGTATAAATAAATGCAGGGAATAAACATTCTTTACTTTGATCTTATTGAAAGGATTGTTTTGGGTTTACTTTGTTTCAATTTGCAGTGTTAAAAAGACATACTTTTAGGTTCTAAATTCTTTTTAAATGAGGTAATAAAAATAAAAAGGCTGTTTCATTGTTAAAAAATGAATTTAGCTCATCTAATAGTGTCATTGGAGTCATTATTGCTTTACATCCCTCTTATTTCATAAATATTCCTTATTTCTTTAATAAAAACATTTTTGATAGTTTTATGTCTTGTTTAGTTTTGCAAATGGCAATGTATTTTTCCTGACACAAATTCTAAAAGTTCTGGTACAGATGCAATGTTTATGAGGTTTTAATAAAATCATTTCTTTTATATGTAGAATCTTTAAAAAGTTAGTAAATAGCATTAGGAATACAGATATTTCATCTTAATTTTCTCATTTTCATTTTCTTACTCTCTTTCAGAGTAATTATATTCAGCTAAAAGATACAGGATATAAAGGATAAATTGGCAGTTTGAGATCTCAGACTTTAAATCTTGATAAAGAAGGGACAGTAACATTTCTTTTTTTTTTTTTATTTATGCATACTTCTTTAAAAGTTTTATTAAGTACAAACATTTTATTCCATGCACCCACCTTCTGCATTTACAATTTACTGAATGAGAACCCTAAAAGCATGACTGTCCATAATTCTAGAATTCTGTGCTACAAGAAAGTCTGCTGTCTAGGCTTGTCGGAGCAAACATTAGTTGCAGGGGTCTTTAATAAAGTGAGGGAGCATGACTTTCTCATTGCAGGCAACAGCTCTAGATATTCAGATAGGGTGTTTACTCTGCATGATTGGAGGAACCCAATAGGGTCATTAGCCATAACTCACTAATTACTGCGGTTGCTGCATTCTATTTATTTGCCTGTTCAGTCATTGACTATGATGCATTTGTTGAAATGGACTGTTACAAGTCATCAAGAAACCTAGATTTTATCACTTGGACTGTGGGCTTTACTTTAGATGTCTGTACCTTCCCTTAAGTTTGTTACATCAAAGTATACAGTCCTAGAATAATAGCAGGTGTCTCTCATAATGTTTAATACTCAACATAGAACAATTCAGCTTCTGTAAAAGAGTAGCAATCACCATGCAACAAAATCCAATATTTTAAGAAAAAAAGCAATAGAATTCAAATATTATTGGAGTTTTTATGAATTGCAGAAAGTGCATAAAAACTTATTAAACATTAAAATTAGAAACTAATTAAATAAAACAAAAATTCTGTGCAATTCAAAAGATTTTGTTTTGATAAAATAGAACATTTTTTTTTATTGTTTTTGAAAAAATGCAGACATTTTTCTATTCATAAAGCTTTCTATAAAATTGTGTTTTTTTTTCACTAGTGATATTTAAGAATAAAACCCCTAGAAATGAAACTTAATTTAGTGGTTTCTTAAAACTAAACAAAATTTTATGATGAAGAATTAACTAAAGACTAAAAATTTTAATTTTGTTTTTTTACATTTTAGATGTATCATTTTCTTCCAGCTATATGTTGAATAATTAATGTTCAAATCATTTCTTTTTAAAAAACCAAAAGTGTTTGAATAGAAATATTTAAATAATTAAAAATTTTGATATGGTAGTAAACCAGATAATCATATATAATATTGCTGTGTAAAATTCCTTTTAGTTGAGCTATTGTAAAAATCTATTCAATTTTATCATCTTATACATCTTTGACCAAAATTATGGAGCACTAATGAAAAATCACAATTGGGATTCAAACTTATATATCTAAAGGTTAAGAATAGTTGATTAAACATTAATAAATCTATTCTAACAACAATCAATGTTTAGTATGTCCTACTTTTCCCTTTTTAACAGCTTTTATCCATTTTTGCATATTATTGGCTAAGTTGTTGCAATTGTAATGATTTATTTTCATGAAGTCTGGCCCCTAATTCTTTTTTTGATGAACATTTGGCAGTCTCACTGTTTTCTCTAGATGAGAACACAAAATTTCAATGGGATTTAGGGTTTGGGCACTTCATCACTGTAATCCCTTTTTTTTTTTTTTTTTTCCAAACAAACCCATTGAAATTTTTGACGTATTGCATGGAGCATTGTCTTGGAGGATTACATCATTTGAAATATTATTAGTAAATATTTTAGTTGAAGAGGTTTGGTAAACCTGGTCCAGCATGTTAATATAGATTGTGGAGTTCATTCTGCCCCTGAATTTCTACATTCCAGTGCCTGAAAAAGCCATGCAGCCCCTAACCATTACCCTTCTTCCTCCAAATTTGACATATGGAACCACACACTTATTTGAACTTTTTTTATTAAAAGATATAGGGTTTTACATTAACTTACTCCAAAAAAAAATTTCACGCAGCAATATAATTGAAAATGACTAGTAAACATAATCTGATGTCATATCAATGAATCAGTTGAAATAAATATTAAACTATTATATTATGGATTTGTAAAATAATTTTTCCTGACCTTTACTTCCGATGTTCATCAACAAAATAAAAAAAACTAAATAGCTAACTAGTGTGTTATATGGAGTATTTCTAATTCTCCAGGATGTGAACTCAGAAAATCCTTATTTGAAAAATTTTAAAAACACAGTCTATAGAACTTTTATAAACGATTCAAAAAATGTTCTCCCTAGAACATATGTAGTGTAATTCGTAATAAAAAAATTAAAAAAAGAAAAAGAAAAGGAAATAAAACTTTTTTGTTTCAAAGTATTTGTTTTTAACCTTTAGCAAAAAACACATTTGCCAGAAAATTAGTAATCCTAACTTGGGAAGTGGTTTATTATTGAAATTAACTGTATCTACAAAGACAAGGAAAACATCAAGTTGACATTATCTTAAATTACAAGAACTTTTGGCATTTGAAAACTCCAAGACTACAATGAAATGACTCAAAAGGTCAAAGAAACCTTATGCGTGAGTGAAAGAGAAATAGAAAACAAAAAAAGGGTGGAGATTGAATACTTGAATAGATAGGCCAAGATAATTATTAATTTTGAAAGAATATATTTTTTTACTAAGACAGGATGTGAATCCGGGATTGTTGTTTGTACGAATTAAAGTTACAGACATAATTCTGAAATTGTAGAATGAGAAATCTTATCTTTTACAATGGAAATAAAAAGATTGCTAATAACTGCCTTAATTTAACGATAATGCATTTTTTAGCAAAATATTAATGTTTGGTCAGAAGACCTTTTTAAATGTTCTTTCATTGTAAGAATTATTGAATTTATATAACAGCAAATACTAGTTTTTATCGCCTTATCTGACGAAGTTCTTCCCATTGCATTTAGGGAGGAGTTCAGAAAAATAAAGATAGGGAACATGGTAAACAAAATATGTATAACAGTATGAGGGAAAGGGAAAAAAAGGGGTAGAGATAGTCACTGTTTTTCTTTTCTTCAGCAGATGACTGGTGCTGCGAAATGTCCCTTTGGCTGGTCTTCCGTATAACAACACGTGGTAAAAAAAAAAAACAGGGTGCAACTTACATGAATATATACGCCAGGTGCCTTTAGGCAACTATAGGCAATTATATTCAATGCAGGGGTGAGAATTACTGGTAATATTTCCTTCTTTGTTGTGTTATTTAGATTCCTTTTTTTTTTTTTTTTAATCAAATTAGACTTTCATTCCCTTTAGTGTCCTTTTACTCTTTTTACTACTTCAGCCTTGAATTTGGCCTAGATTTTCTTTTTCTTACTCTAATCTTTTACTGCTTTCACTGCTTTCTCTTGACTTTTTTTCTTCCTCCTTTTTAAAAAAGTCCAAAGAGCGCCCACAATTTCTCGGCCAATCAAATGTGCGCATTCTAATAGTAGTCACACAAGACACTAATACCAGGGAAGGAGGGGGAGGGAAGAGAACATAAAATTTGTTTAGTTTTGGAAATATTTTCTGACATGATCTCTATAATAAAAAAATAAGTTTTATATACTGACAATAACAAAAAAAACTCTTACAGTAGGATTGTAAATAACATTTTTCTTTTATTAAGATATAGTTGAAGAGGTCTAGAGATACAGAACAAGGCCAATGATTTACAGGTGTGGAAGTTTCTGTATTTAATTGAAATTGGATTGCATATATTTTAATGTTTGATATCTTTGAAATTTATCTAGTTTAGCCTCTATTGTATATGGACAAGCTGTTTTTTCTCTTAGAATTGAGTAAATGTTTAACTATCATGTAGGACCCAAGTAGTGTCTTAATAAAGCATTCTGTTATGGCTAAATGCACGTCTTCCTGTTTACTTCACATGTCCATACTTCTCTGATTGTTCTTCTGGACACCTACTAATTAAATCGCTCAGTTCAATCTAGAATTGAAAACATATTTACCTCTTAATATAGAAATTGTCTAAGAATAAATTTTAATGTTGTTAAAACATTCCTAAACTTTTCTTAAATTCAAGAGTGAAGCCTATATTGCATCATTGAGGTTTTGTTTGGCCTCTATGAAACTAATTTTAAATTCCTTGAAATCTAAATCTTTTGTTCTTTCCCCCTAAATATTGGTTAAAAGTTGTCTTAAATGACTAATTTTCCATTGCATTAAATGACTTGAAAAACTAAAATCGTCAAAATCTATCTATTTTTTTAAATTTTAGTCTTTAATTGTGATTTCTAGTCTTTTAGCTATTCACTTTATCAGGATTTACTGTAGATTTTCATTTATCCTTAACTTATACTAAAAAAATGTGACCCATTGTGGTTGGATAAAATTGTTGTGATATTCACTCAAGACTATTATTTTGTCAATTTGATTTTATCTGAAATTTCCCCCAAAATATTTCTTTCTGTTTTAATTAATTTTTAATTAAAGGAAAAATAAAAATACATTAAATAAAAAAAAAAAAGAAAACTTTCTATGAGAAATTAATATTCTGATACTTTTGGGAGGTGTTAAGTCAACATGTTTCAATAAAGTGATAGTAATTGGAAAAAGTTAAATAAGGAAAGGTAATTTTCATTTTATATCTAGTTTGGACATTTAAAATGCAAAAAGGAAAAAACCACGTGATGAAAAGTCTAGTGATGAATAGACTGTGATGAGTAGTTGGGTGATGAGAAATCCTTATTTAGGTCTTTTAATCAAAGTAGGTACTACATGATTTTTTTAAATTAAAGAAATTAGTGAACCATTTTGTAAAATAAAAAGTTCTAAAAAATCTCTGAATAAATTGTTAAATAAAGACACTTTCATTACTTCCAAAAGAAATTTACATTTTTTGTTCATCATGATGAAAAAAAAAAAAAAAAAAAAGAAATCTAATCCTAAATTGACATTCTAACTGTGTGTATATTCCAAGATTGATACTTGTGCATGGTAATTTGACAATATCATTGATCTAGAGTCTTATTTGCATCAATTTCCCTATCAATGTCTGATGATATAAATCCTAAGTGTCTTCCACCAAGAAAAAAACAAATTTTTATACTCTTGTCCACTCCATTTGTTTTGGTATCATGAAGCCTTTCAATTATCTTCTCTTTAGTGAACCCATAAACATTTAAATGAAATTTACTAGAGAGTTTTCAGTTCATTGTTTATGAGGTCCAGTAATAGTTGTTCTTTTTCTTTTACCAAACAAGAAAGAGTCGACTGTTTTAGGAGGGTTACTTTCTCATGTTTTTGTTCTTTTTTTTTTATTTGCATAGCAATCATGATGGTTATTTCATGCAAAAAACAAATATCTTTTTTTTTTAAATTAATATCTTTATTTTGTAAATCAGGTTGTTAGGAAGCTCTATTAAACTAATATATTTTCTCCATTTTGTCATTGAATTTCCATTTTTTTTTTAAATTCTTATTTGTTCATTATTATTCAACAAGTTCTGCACAACCAACAATGATTTATTTTGGCTCCAGAATAGTAATGCTCAATAAAATATTTTTAAAATTAATTTCTCAGCTTTTGAATAAACTATAAAATTCTTTACTTAATTTAATTACAATTTTTCCTTCTTTCAATCATTCAATAGAAAAGAAACTAAATTGTTGGTTGACAGCATTGACATTGCTTGCTTCTATGCTGTTGTGATGAATAAAGGACTGTTATATTTATATTGTTCGTTGAATCAGTGTGTGGATATTTGAAAACTTGACATTTAGTCAAGAGCATTGACACTGTCATGATGCTGCGTTGATGATTGTTGAGGAACTTTGTTGATTAAGTTAACTGGATCATTAATTGGAGAAAATCAACATAGTTTGTAGAGTTACTGTGTTGATAAATGAACTGGATTTCCTATGAAAGGGTGTTAATTTTGTTTGTCAAAGTATTGTGTAGGAGTTTGATGTTTTCTTTTGAGTACCCAGAAAGTTATAAGCATCCAGATGCAATAGATATAGGAACCAAACTAATTAGTCACTCTTTCAAATTATGATATAAAATTAGTTTTACAGTGTTATATATTTTAATTAAATAGTTTTAGAAAAAGTTTGATTTCCTTTATCAAAAGAAAATGGAAAGAAAATCTATAGTTAAAGCAATATTTTACACCTTGAAATAGTTGTTACGTAAACCTGGATATTTTAATTGATTATGAAGTAAGTGTTAAATATAAAATCTCACCCTATATTATATTCATACAGTATCACTTGTCTTCATTTTTTGGGTAAAAACAAAGTTTTAATCTTATTAGATTTGATAGAAAAACTTCAAGCCAGTATTATTATCATTCAACCAAGGTAGTGGTTGAATATATTCTTAAGTCCAACATTTAATGAATCGAGACACATTCAAACCCTCACCACTAATTCCGTTTGCAACTAAATTCCAAACAGGTTATAAAGTTATATAGAACACCTCATTTGCTATATATTGAAAAAAATTTTTTCGAAAATTGGTTCAATAGAAAAAAGTTACAACAAAATATGTGGGGTTAGAAACAAGAGAGTAAGGACATAACTACATACATACATACATACATACATACATACATACATACATACATACACACACACATACATAAGTGGCTAATGCTTTTTATTTTGGCATAACTTTTTTCTACATAATATTTTTTAATGCAGTTTTCAAAATTAAATTGCAAACGTGACATGTTAGTATAAAAAGTGAAAAGATTTTAGGTTCAATCCCGTGTAATGGATTTATTTTCTAATTAAAAAACTGAACTTTTTTTTAATAACTATTCTTTTTTTGTAATTAAAAAAAGAAAACATTTTTTATCGAAAAATATGGAACAAATTTCACAGTTTTTTTGTTTTTTTTTAGGATTTTAGGGTTAGGGATTTAGGGTTTGGGTTATATCACCGGCCTTATTAAAAATTTATTGATTTTAATTGGTCTCAATAATAAATTTAAAAAATCTAGTTTTCATGTTTTTTGTTCATATCTTCCGATTTGATTGTGAAATTTTGACACTTTTCTAACCCGTTGAGGATATGTTTACATAGTCGGGTAGATGCCCAACCAACGATATCATTTGTCTTATGTCTATTCTTTCTCAAGACGGTGCTATGATAGATCTTTATTTTCAATAAATATTCCTAAATCCTTTCTAACAATTTTTAATTATCACACATTTCAGTCATAATTGTTATGTTTTTATATACAGAGATTATTACTTCAAAAATCTGTTGAAATTTGCTTCACCAATTTCAAAATATTCTCAAACTAAAAATGAAGCTTTTAAACCCTTGATTAAAAAAAAACTGCTTAATTTTCTTAAATCTATGGATTATAATTTTTTCTTATCTAATTTGCAAAAATCTTAGCTGAGGAGACAATTTGAAAACTGACCAGCGATAGCTTTGAACATCTAAAATATTAAAAGTTAAAATAATAAAATTTTGCAAAAGTGCCTTAATATGTAAAAGACTATCACCATAGATTTGTATGAAGTCCTCATGTAGCTTTTTTGGGGAATTCTCTTATTACAGTACCGTGAAAGCTTATTTAAGACTCTCATTAGTAATTGTATAGATTCCTCACTTGCGATGCTATGCTTGAAATGGAGTAACTGCCAATTTTTATGTATCACTTAAATGTGAATATTGCCTTTAATCCAATAATAGAAGAGATGAACTTGTATTTGTAAATAAAAGCCCTCATTAAAAAGAAAACATGATTTGCACCTTATTTAAAAATTTTCTATTTATAATCTGATACCTTTTGAAAAATTAAAAAAAACCCTCTAACTTACCCTACTCTCTTTACATGGTTCAAGGAATCTCCAGGTGCTTTTTTTTTGTGTAAGATCCACTTCATTTAATGGGAGGGTAATTTCACCAATTGGATCATCACGACTGAACCGGTCATAATCTATCACTTGTAGATAGAGAGTTTTTTCTAATAATTTGTGGTGTGGCCAATCTGAAAAAAAATATTTAAGCAATCAGTAAAACATACTTTTTATATTTACAATAAAATAGACCAATTAATAATCTATTTGGCTGTAAATAATTATCAGTTCCTCTGTATATTTAATAATTATCAAGGATACCTGTTGTTGTTCAACAGAAATAATTTCATACTAAATCTTATAAATACTGAAACATTTTCTAATGATATTATTACATAATTTTAATTAACAAATATCTTTTTTTACAGGATACATGCAGCAGCTAGCAAATACAGTCTGTATATATGTGTGTGTGTATATATATATATATATATATATATATATATATAAATCTAATAATTCAAATATATTAGAAATCTTTAAATTCAACCATTATAAAATTTTCTTTAAAATTTTTTCACTAATTTTAAAAAATTTAGCTTAGAATTATTGATAGAATTTGTATTAAAAATTAAACAAGTCATATGTGTGTGTGAGTATATATATATTTATATATAATGAAACCACAGTCAAAACCATAACATTCCCTTTTAGCTGCCTCAGGCAGATGAGGCTTGTTAACTTTGGAGAGCAATTCATCTAGGTGAAGGGTAACACTGAATGCAAGTAAGTATATAGAACATGTAAAAATGGTCTTTTGCCTAACTTGTATTGGTGCTCATCAAAATAAATATACTCCTTTAAAATCATATAGTAAAGAAGAAAATATTACATTGATATAATTTTTGTAAAATTCTAAAACTAAACAAACTTCCTTGAAACATCCTTGAAATTTACTCGAGCAATGTTAACTATGACCTTGACCTTTGACTATGAAAAATAGTGTGCCCCAGCCTTAGGGTAGAGACCAACATCATGCAAGGTTTGTTCATGATCTGTCCAATGGTTTAAGCTGTAGGAGAGTATGACCCTGTTGACATTTGACCTTGAAAATTGGTGTGCACCACACCTAGGTTGAAGATTATTGATCACTCTACTGGTTCTAACTCTAGGAGAGTATACATAAGCAATGACCTAACCTTCTTGATTGGTGCAGTAGGAGAGTTGTACATACATGCTAGTACTTTTATATATATATATATATAGATAGATAGATAAGGTAATGAAAGTACTTATTTTAATCCATAGAGTAAGATTGCTTATATTTGTAGTTAGAGTGCTCAATATCAGTGATAGAGGAAGCATAGACATGGAATCAACATTCTTTAGTGAGGTCTTATGACCATACCGGCAAGAATCTGACAGCCATCAAAGGTTGCTGACTGTGTCTACGCTTATATATATAAATGAGAGAGAGAAGGCATATCTAATATATTAAAATTCTAATTGTTGCGTTTGAATGGGTTCTACATCAGTTTTGAATTTATGCATATGTGTGTGGCTAGATATAGTAGGCACTATATTTCTAGAAGAAAATATGAAATTGAACTGTGAACACTGGTATTCTTAAATGGTCATTCATCTTACTACTGGCCAGGCTCGATGTTGCTTAACTTCGGTCATCTGATGGGAACTGGTGTCTCCAGTGCAACTTGACTGTGTAAATCATTTCAGCACTTTAGAAATGGTGATTCTTGCTTAAAATTTTTTTAAAACACTGAGAAGATACAAAGAACCGTATTTGAATTAAAAAATAAACAAGTAAATAAATAACACCGAAGCATTTTTGAAAATTAAGAAAAAATAATTCATTTTCTAACACAAAGCATTTTTGAAAATAAATATTGGCAAGTCCCCAGCACTGGGCGAAGTTGGTTAATTCTTCTAGTATATGTATATGTATGTATATATATATATATATATATATATATATATATTGCTATTTCCATACAAGCTTAAGTTTATCTATATTTATGAATTCTAACACATTAAATCCAATACTGAAATAAATTTTCTCTGAGGTTCAAGGTACATGTTCTTGTACCAACAAATACAAATTATAAATTCAGGAACTAACTATAATGAAAAAAAAAAATGAAACCATAGGTTTCATACTGCAAAAATAAATTTGATGCCAACCAAAAGTTTTAATTCTATATCTTATATATTTGTTTGAGTAAATGTTTTTTAAGTTATCATAATCTTAATAAAATTGATTATTTTTTAAATATTTGAAGTGGCTTCATGATAAATAATTAGTAAAGAGAAAAATATATCTAGCATACTTTAAAATAGTCAGTGTAGGTATCAAATAATTCAGTTTGTGTCAATATCTCTCTTTTATATCTTACACTCAGTGAACACAATTTTAGAAATGACCACAAAGCCATATCTTCGATAGGACTAGGAGGGTACTTTTCTTCTTATTCATTTCATAACAAGTAATAATGTTTATTCTTTTCAAATGAAGCTGTCAAATTTTAATCAAAATGATTAAAGCTGGCCAAGAGATTTATGAAGCAGTCTTTCAGATTTTTAGCACCTAATTACACTTTTGTAATCTTGTCTGGTGACCATTTATTATTCATTGACCTGCTAAAAGTTGTTGCTATCACCAAAAATGTTAGGTAATTCACCTGTGAAATTCAACTTTTATAATCCTCTAACTCAGACAATAGAAATAATCCAGACCAGTGTGTAAAATATTAAAATATATATTTTTAAAAAGAGGCTGTAATCCTTGTTGATTTTAGTTTTTTTCTTAGGCCTGAAATATGTACACTTTAAATGAGGTGAAAATGTATTTTTTATAAAAAATATAATTACAAGTATTAATATCATTATCAATATTAATTCTGTATAGAAGGTTTTATTGACATTGAAACCAAATTAGGGAATCCCAAAATATAACATTATTTGCTAGTAATATTTTTTTTAAATTTTAAATACTTTGTATTTTTAAAACTCATATTTGAACTTTGATCTAATCAAGCCACACATTCTATTTGTACAATAAATCTGGATAGGGAGAGACTAAGTCATGAGATACATTTAAACTTTACAAATGGTGATCTGGTTTAGATGCTTGAATTAGTCTGTTAAAGAGTGGTTACATACCTCACTCCTTCTTGCAATAAATCAACTATAATAAACTGTTTATATTTTGGATTAAAATATACCAGTGAGATTAATTTAGAAAATGCTTAACATATCTCTAATCTGAAAAAAGATTCAGTAATCATGATGGTGCTTGTATGCAGTGTGTGTATATGGAATACATAAAAAAAGTTAATTTATCAATTTATAAATTCCTTTTTTTTTTTTTTTTTTTTTTTTTAAAATTTTTTTCCACTATGGAAATTTTTTTGGGGGGGACGGGGGAGAGGGTGTAAAGATGTTGAAACCAAAATGAATTAGAACTCAATTTTTATTTCAAATGGAATCAAAAGAATTTAAAAATAAAAGTAAAACTATTTAAAAAAAATATCATGCAACATTTTTGGCTTCATAAGTATTGTTGAGCATGTTAAAATAAGGTATGTACTATTAGATGAGTGGGTAGTTGAAGCAAGTTTTACTTGGGTTGTGGAAGTGGATGGATAGGTCTGTTTAAGTCCATGTCTTTTTAAAAGCCTCTCTGCATGACATTAGTGGAATAATAGTTTTAGGGAAATCATATTTTCTGCTTTTTATATTGTAAGAACAAAGTTTTAAGCAAAGATTTTTCCAAAACCAAATAGAAATGTTCTAAGAATTTTTCTTTTCATATTTTTAGTATTTATAAATGAAAAAAAAAACTGTTGAAATTTAAAAAAAATGACTTGCCATTTTATAGTATTATTGTGTGTATGTATACAAGACATGTTCAATAAGGAATGAGAAAATCTCAGGAGAGATAATATTTCCTTTTCATAAGATTACAAAACTTTGTAAATGTGGGAGACCCTTATTTTAAAGGGACAAACTTCTTCATACATCTCTTCCAATCCTGGAAGACCTCCTCAAAGTCCTTCTTTAGTAGTCCCTTTTGGTAATTTGCCAATGCCTCTTTCATATACTCTGTTGACTGAAATTGTATTTCCATGAGGCTGTCTTTCAAGAAAAAGTTGCATGGGATGAAGTTTAGGCTGCAAGGATAGATGTTGTACTAATTTCATTTCCTTGTCAGCCATCCTGGTATGTTCAATAAGTAATGGGAAAATGTCAGGAGAAACATTGATCAGATATTTGATCAGAACTGTTTCCACTGTGTCAACAGTAATATCAACACCTTCAGATATAATCCTTACAGTTATCTAATGATCTTGCATCACTAGTCTTCGCTCCAGATCTAGGTTCATCCTTAATCTGTTCAAATCCTGCAGAAAATCTGTTAAACTACTGATAGAAACTTGATTGACTCATCTGTTCATGCCCATAGGCCTTCTTTAACATTCCATAAGTTTCTTATTCGGTTTCCTTAAATTTAACATAAAATTTGATGGTATAACGTTATTCTTTGTTTCTACACCGAGCAAACCTGATCAGACTGGTTCCAAAACAAACCCAGTTGAGCTCAAACCTAAAACTTATAATGAGAGGAAGTTGTCAGTAAGACATTTTATAGACCATATGTATGTATACTTCACCATGAAGTAGCAGTTTGATCAAATCATACATCATGGCTCTCTTGACTTATTTTCATTATTTATCCAACAAATCCTGTATTTCTTTCTATGTTTCTCTCTCTATAGAGAGAGATAGAAACATATTTTGCACTTTTATATTTGTACATTTATACATATGAATGCAGATACACACACCAATATATAGAATGATTCTCTTTAGAACCGACTACATTATTATTAGTTTTTATTTTCTAAGGCTACATATCTGAATAATCTAAATCATATAACAATTCATGCATTCAGAAGTCTCTAGAAACAAGTGATGTGACTTGATTAATGTGAAAAGTTTATCAGCCTGTTTCTAGTCTCAAATAACACATGGTAATAACAAGCATCAAATTACATACATTGACCTGATAAATCAAATGAGATTCTTCTTGTTCTGAATATTCTTAATAACTTTTTAATTGAGAGCAAGATTAATTAGTCATCCCAAATAAAACATCATCAGTCAATCCAAAAATAATTTTCTGTAAACACTTTTTCCTAGATTTTAGTGTACTGTAAGCATCTTTGGTACTGTACATATTCCCTTATATCTTTAATATTTCAGGTATTGTTTATTTTGAGAAAAGAAAGACTACTTGAAACTTTTATTAGATATTAGTTTGAAAGTTAGTTTGTAGTGTTGATTAATTCTTAGGTAAAAAATAAATTAATAGAAAATACTTGACAACCTATATTTTTTTTTTAGATATGCTTTAAAAAATAATATTTTGATTTAAGGAAAAAGGCTTTATGTTCATAAAAAGGCTTTATATTATTTATTGCAGAAAATTTGGATTTTAAGAATAACTCAATTTCAAAGAAGTCTTAATTGGGAAAATTAAGATTATTCTATGGATAATTCTTACTTATTGATTTTAGTGATGTGTAAAATCACATTTGATTTATCCATATCATGTTGTTAGTATATTTTCACCTTAAAAATGGTCTTGTGCCAAACTTGGTACTGTTCACCAAGTAAATTGAATATTTTAAAAGTACAATTGTTTCAATATTGGATTACAAATCTATTTACTGAGCTATGAATCATAGCAACAACAAAAAAAAACATGCTATTCAGAAATGTGCATAATTATTTTAGTTTGTCTTTCAAATTTCATATCATTAACATTTGAATGAAATGTTAATTCTTCTTTCTTGAATCAATTCAATTTGAATACTTTATTGATAAGAAAACATGAGTTTATTTTTTTTTTTATTCAGTTGTTCAATTAGGATTATTCTTTTTTAAAATTGGTATTGATTTATGTTTGAGCAAAATACTAAAAAGAAAATTCCACATGCTTTTGTTTTTGAAGAGCTTTTTGACTAAAGCCTAATAAGGCTTATTGATAATGCAGCTCTGTTAATAATGACATTCAAGAATTTTTCATTTCTATTTCAGAATTTAAAATATTAGATTAGAAAAGAAATTAAGGTTTTACTTTTTAAATATTTAATGACCTGTCAATGAATTTACAAATGAACTAAATGAATTATTTGAAGGAAATCTAACAAATAAAAATATGAAAATATTTCCTTAAACAACAGGAGGATACATCAATCACATTGTTACAACTATGGTATTGTAATATTTGTATACTTGGTTGTTGAAATAAATAATAATACAAAAATTAACCTTGAAATATTTTATTTTATTCATACCCAATGGAGTAACTCATGTATCAAGTAAAATTGTCCACCTGCAGTACATGTGTTACTAGCTGGTATACTAAAAAGCTACGGAATAGTTGGTTGGTCAGGGATTGGTAAGAGAGAGAGAGAAAGATAACAATTCTGGAATAAGTTTTTGCGATTGAAGTAGAGATTTACAAGTGATATAAAAAAAGACCAAGCAGTTAATGTCTTGTATGGAAAGTATTATTTATGGTCTACTTCTGGAATTTAGATAGAGGGTCATTTGGGTTCACTCCTCCACTATTGAATATTTATTTTTTCAAGAAACTTTAAAACTAATAACTAGGAATGAATAAATGCATTTAATGTAAAATATAGAATTATTTTTATAATTATGGAAAATCCTAATATAAAACAATATTGTATGTTTAGCTAGGTTTTCTGAATATTAATATTTTGTAATAGTTGAGTTAAAATACCGTTTAAACCCCCCAAAAAATTGTAACAAAAATTTTTTCATCAGATTCTGAAAGGTTCTAATGTACTTTTTAACAAAGTAAAAGTTTACCACTCTATGACCCCTGGAAAAGTGTGTTTTTCAAGATGGCGTCTAAGATAGCCGCCAAAACCTTTAAACGATCATAATTCTATAGCTATCAATTCTATTTCAATTATTTTAGTGTCTATTCCCACATACTTCAAGAATTTTACTAAATGTAAGTTTGGATTTATAGTTTTGGTACATAATTTTCATGAACCTGTAGAGACTTGGACATTAAGAATTAGGGACTTCATAAAAATGCATTTATTTGTTAGTTTTGTTTAGTAGCATATCAACCTTTTTAGCCACCTAATTCAGAGGGTCATCATTTTTTTATTAATATTTTTCTTTCATTTAGACATTTTAATAACACAAGCTGCGCTTATTAAACCATAGCTAGAAGAAATAAAAGAATTGATACTTTTCCCAAGGTATTAGCTATAATGTGAACATAGAGGAATGGCTGATTTGAACCAGTTTATCATGATTTAAAAATCCAATAACTTACTGTGCTATGGGGGATTTTTCCTTAGCTCTGTAAAAAATTGTCTATTTTATTTCATCACTAGGTCTAAGCATTGTTGTTATTGATGGAAGCCTTGGTTGACTTTTATAGCAGAATTCTAGAAAGTCTATTTTGATCACCCTTTACCTAACTGACCAAACCATTGAAAACTTTCTTGCAACTGAATAAGCATTTGCCTGCAATATAATAAATTTATTTCTCTCCATAGGTCACATTTCAACTGAATGGTTCTTAGTTTTTCCTTACTGATAATGTATAAGTTCTCTCTTACTCACAATCATTAATCTTCAGAGCTTTGAAATGAACACACTAAAGAGGTATCCCTATTCATGCAACAAAGACTATACATGGTTAGAGGAGAAGGATATCTATGTGTAATATATATATATATATACACACACAAACAGACATTATATATATATATATATATATATATATACACACACACAGACAGACAATGGAACCAACGTAATGAATTAAATCACTATCCAGTCTATTCAGTTTACTATTGGGTTTTATACCTTTTAGAAAGGTGTATATGTATGGTTTACATGCTGACATTCTCAATGAAAATATTGAAATACTGCATTTCACCAATATTATTTTTATGGTTGGTAGCAATTTTGATCCAATGCTTGAAAACTACTTAAATCAAATTATATGGTATTATTTATTATCTCTGATAATATCTCTTTATCTTGACTTATTCATCTTTAGGTAGATATATACAATGTACCAAATTGTCTCCCTAACAAATGCCCTTGCCGTGGAAAGTAGTTTCAAGGCCTTATCTATCAAATTGAATGGAAATCTCAAAAGTAGTTTTGTTCCAGAAAGTGGTCTTGCTCATGTGCCAATTGTTAACCTTCAGTGATTTCACATAAGCAGCCAAGATGAGAAAAATAGGCATTCATATAAACAAAGTAAAAAGATATGTTTGTTTTTTCCAGTATTTAATCAAAACAAAATCATCTAAAGAATATGATTGTTCTAGTGGTAAAACGACTGTTAATCAATTCATCCAGCACTGAAGAGGAGAATGACAATAGTCTGAGTGAAACAAATAGATATTGTTTACACTAGTAAATGATATTGATTATTCTTTGCTGAATTCAAAATATCATACTGTACCAATCTTAAAATTATTGATATTGCAGCAACAAAAAAAAAACTTATGCCACAAAATAAAATTTCATGATTAAAAATAACTGACAAAAAGAAAAAAATTGCTTGGGGTATTCAATTATAGTGTAAATAATTGTTCATGAACAAAATGTTACATTTTTCAAACTTTCTCATAAATTCTAGAGAAAAAAAAGAAAAAAAAACTTTTTTTACATAATGTGAGTCTTGTGTGTTTTCACTTTTTTTTCAAGAAGGACTTTCTTTTTAAATAACTATTTTTGTTCACAGATATTTGTTAAACCTGTTCATTATTGACATTAATTTTAACTCAATGAAATTTGTTGAAACAGATGATGAAATTTAAGTTTTGCTCCTTAGTTAATTTTAAATAAAATAAATATGATTTAGTTTCTCTTCTTAAGAATATGTCTAAGTTTTTTTGGAGTATTTAATGCTAATCTTTTCTCTTGAAGGCATCTTTTATTAAAACAGCAAAATATTTAATATTTGTTTTCTTGGTTTAATACAATATCAAATCGCTTGTAAAGTATTTAATTCTAAATATTTTGCTATGATAGCATTTTTTAAATTCAGGATAGGATGTTTTAAATGGCATATCAAATATATTGTGCTAAATTTTCATAGATACAAGTGAACAAATAATGGTAAATATTTTAATGATGCAGGACATCTATTAAATTTATATAATGATATTGATAAATATCTAAAATCAAATGAAAAGCTATTTCGGAATCCTTGGGATGAGGCTTGAAGATTTGTTCAACTATTATTCGGACTGTTGTCCTCATCCTTATCATTATTATATTCACAACGTTTCGGCTGATTAACCCTTCGGCCTTCTTCAGGTGATCGATCTTGGGAACCTTCTTGTCGTAATTGGGAATTACAGAATTTCGAAATCAACCCTTTATTCAAACTACGGGGGTAACCTGCTCTCGTTCTGTTAACCATGCCTTCGATTGGGATTTTTGTGATT